>JAVGWX010000001.1:162578770-162803770 GCA_036924085.1 Ariolimax columbianus | reverse complement strand
GTGAATGGCAGCTGTAATGGTGTCAAACCTGCAAGTGGGGGATGTGAAACTACTATACTATTCAAAGATTCAGAGCAACGGGAAGGCTGACATCCTGGCTTCACGGGCATCAATTCTGGGTCCTCTAGAAATGAGTAGGGGTACAATTTTGAAGTCTTATCAATGAACACAATCTACGGGTATATTCCTTTTTCAAGAAAAGGCAATCTAAAGTTGTTCACAAATTACCATATTATCGGACTAATCAGTCATGCTGGCAAGATTTTAGTCTGGAATGCCTGAAGTTCAATCATGTTTTAGAAATGATAAAGGGACCAGAAATCACATATTCAATATGATGAACATCTATGAAAAATGTTCGCCTAGGCATCTGAGGCCCGTTGCTTCGGTCGAACGCACCATGACCTGTCGAAACGGCAATCTGCCAGACCTCGTCTATAGCAGAGGGTGGCGAGGGGAATGGGGAGGGGGTGTGGGTGGTAGTTGCTATCTGTTGAAGACACGTGTTTCGGGGACGGCCTCTCCTGTGCTTCCAGCTAGCTGGTTGGAAACCCTTAGCACTTTGAACTTCCTTGAGAAGGATCTGGTGATCTAGAACTTCCTTATCCAGTCGGACGATATGTCCAAACAGAGTTAGGCGACGACAGTCCCGGACCTCCGATACAGTTGGGAGGTTAGTCATAGCAGATAGTCCAGATTTCGGCTCCATACATTAGCACTGAAATCACAAATGACAGGTAAATACGCAGCTTTGAACTCGGGGATAATCTACTATTATTCCACACGTGGCTGACGTCGTTCATCAACGAAGCAGCGAAGCCAAGCCGTTTTGGACATTTATGGGCTATTGGGTCAGTAAGATGACATTGTGCTTCCAAGATAAGAAAGTTCATTTCCGCTCTCCGCTATGTGACCGCGAACTACTATGTGACCGCGAACTACTATGTGACCGCGAACTACTATGTGACCGCGAACTACTATGTGACCGCGAACTGCTATGTTCTGGGACCTTGTATCAGAGCCAAGATACTAAATTGTGCTCTTTGTCCATGAGATTGGGATTCCCATATTTTGAGCTGATCTATCCAGATAGTCAAGAGACTGTTGCAACGCTGTGCTAGTCGAGCTTAGCAGGACAATGTCGTCCGCGTAGACCACATCAGTGATGCACGTTTGGGCAATAGTGATTACATGGTGATGAGAGCTGAGACGGTCCATGAGCCAGTCGACAGTCCAACTGAAGAGATCTGGAGCAAGGACGCAGCCATGTCTGACCCCCGTAGATGTTGGGAATCTTTCAGAGAGAGTGCCCCCGAAACGGATTCTGGCAGCGGTATTCGTATGCAACGCTTTAATCAAGTTTAGAAGAGGAGTAGGGAGTTCCGATGCCTTGCATGGCTTTCCACAGCGCCGATCTGTCCACCGAGTCGAATGCTGCCTTTAAGTCCACGTACGCAGCGCAAAGGGGACGAGTAAATGCGATGTGTAACTTTGCCAGGAGACGGAGCGCGAGGATGGCATACACTATTGATCGACCTGGCGTGAAACCCGACTGATGGGGGCGACGTTTTGAGACCAGCAGCGGTTTCAGTCAGAGTTGGAAGGTCGATGCTAGTCTGTGGGTTGGAAGGAGTTGCTACAGATTTATCATTCAGATCAAGGCAGGCCGTTGCTGGTGGATGGCTCAAGGCACGCGCAAAGTGCTCTCTCCATCTAGCCTCTTCATAATTTCATCATTAACAATTGGCTGTTACGAAATCTCAGGGTTGCGATATGCATATTACACAGTAATACTATCAAGAAGTGCATAAGGGCTAGAGCAGTTGATTTCAGCCGTATTGCAGATACAGTGCAGATCAAAGACCATGTTTAAACATAAATAAAGCAAAGCTAATGACACCGACAGAACACGATGTCAACATAAATTTACAGTGGGTGGTGAGGAACTAAGGAAACGCATTTTGATTATCTGGGCTCCGGAATGAACACAAATGGCGACTGCTCAAAAGAAGACTAACCATGGCAACGCACAGGGTAAACATCCTGAAGAATGATGGCACAACACCAGCAAAATAACAAAAGTAACAGTCTTGAGAGCATGTGTCTTTCCCATGACAGCGAAGCATGGACAATTACCAAAACATTTAGAAAGAGAATGGAGTCTTTCGAGTCAGAATGTTACAGAAAGATCCCCAGAATACCCTGGACTGAGAGAAGCACAAATGTAGACATTCGACAAGAGTTGAACATAGAGGAGAACTGGTTTAACAATTCCATCATGCCATAAAATGTAAATACTTTGGTCACATCAAGAGACAGAACGCTCTTGAGAGGACAATGATGGAAAGTATTTTACCGGGGTAGAAGGAGACAGGGGTAGACCGAGAATACGATCTCACCAGGATACCCAGGAATGCATGGGCATGACTTTGGCGGAGGCTGGAGATTTGGCTAGGGAACGAGTTTCTTTCAGAAGGGCTGTACTGGCAGCGGCGTTCTACAAAAGACATGCAACATAATGATGATCAATGACCGCCTGTTGAATGACGACACCATAATAGATGAGCCAGCAATTCACAGACTGCAGGCCTTTGAAATCGAGCGAGGTTTGAGCGGAGTGTGTGCTGCCAGTGAGCTACAGGAATAATCAGTATCCACTTCACCATTTACTGATTGCCGAGAGAGGCTGAGCACCTACGGGTATGCCTGCAGTGTCGTGAAGTTTATTCTTATGAACAGAGCAGAACAGAACAGTGGCTTCGTGTTCCAAGCAAGTTTTAATAGCGGCTAAATGCCTGTCATTTACCCTTATTAAATAAATTTCAATTAATTATTTGTGCTCTGTATTTCTCTTTCCCGCACTCTCACTGACTTTCTGTCTCTCTCTCTCTCCCTCTCTCTCTGTCTCTCTCTCTCTCTCTTTCTCTCTCTATCTCCATCACCATTTTTTCCTAGTCAGCGAAGATTTTCCTTTTTGTGAGCTGTTAAGAGTGTCTCCGGCCCCTGGCTCTGCGCCGTTTGGCAGTGCATTTATCTCATTACTTTAAGTTGATTAAATCACATTTTGATGCCTTATTTTGCTTTCACGTTTCTATTTTGAAAAGCGTTTTAAAAAAATATGGTTGGCTTTCTGCTTTCTCATTGCGTTTGTTTCGTTGGGTAAAAGGTGAAGGTAGTACCATAACATACATTATCGACAGGGATGAAGTGTTAGAGACTTCATTATACTTGGACTCAGCTGTTTATGAAACGGCAGAACAAATGTTCTTCTTTTCCACATTGTCTTTCCTAAATATAAGTCAAGTATCCATTTACAACTGGGTAGACTTCAGCATGTCGATACCCTGTAACATGAAGCCTTTTTTCCGCGAATGTAAAATGTGTTAACCTCTCTTCTACTCAGACGTAGTATAGAAATATATAAGTTTATTCTAAAATACAAATACACATAAACGAATGTATGAATGTGACAGAACACATATATAGGTTAAATAATGAGCCTGCAATATACTCTTTCTGGTGAAGACACAAATTTCTGTCCCGTTTTATAAACGCGCAATCTACTTACAAAATACTTATTAAGGCAGTGCAAATATTTGTATAAAGCATATTAATATAAAATGCGCTTATTTTCAAATTCTATGTTGTTGTTCCTGATCTGTTATCATCTGCTGTTATACGGCACATGGGAATACATTCAGTCAACACAGCAAAAAAGTTCAGATCAGATCATCTGACATCTCTAAATTGACGGTTGACTGCCTACAACCTTCGAATTCTTTCTTTTGCCGTGATTGTTTTCTGTCCATCTCGTGATGTAATCCACCCACTTATAGCAGTTTCATTCTTGTTCGTTTGTCCTATATATTTTTTGTTCCAGAATAGTTTTCTACTCGATGTTATGTCCTGATCAAAATACGAGAGATGGTCGAACTTTAGTCCTCATTGCAAAGCAACAAAAGACCAGAATATAGATGAACACAGAGAAAAAAACGCTATGAAAATAAGTAAGTTAGACACGAAATCATCTCTGCATGCAAGAATAAAGGTACGATAATGGGAAAAGCCAACGGTTATTCCTATCTTAACATACGAGAGAAGGTGAAAAACAGCGTAAAGAGATGACCAAAGCTGTTTTCACAAACATGAGACATATATTTACATAAAATCAAATAACTCACAAATTTAAAAATAAGGTAATGATATGGTATGTGTACTCGTCATTACTATTAAGCGCTATAAACAAAAAAATACCATAAGTAATACCTTTCACATGCGGATATATAGAAGAATAAGGGCACATCTTGTGGACAGAAAAGAAAGCAATGAACAAAATTTTGAATACGCTGGAAATCAACATAATTTTCATGAACAAAATTAGAGCTAGACGGTTACAATACGAGGGATGGTCGGAAACATTAGCATTTTTGTATGAAGGAGTCAATTGGTGTGAACTTTATTCTTTCTCTGTGTATTCAACCTGCTAGGCGATAAGCTTCTCCCATCTATTCTTCACCTTCCTGATGCCCTGGTTGTAGAGCTCCTCCATCTGGATCCAGAACCAGGTCTCTAGTTCAGTAAGCAAGTCCTAGGCATCCGAAATCGACATCCACGAAGCGGATTCTTCATGTTTGTGTACAGGAAGAAGTCACTAGAGTCCAGATCCGGTGAGTTTGGTGGATGGGACATGATTTCATATCCACACGTTTTTCTGACGTCCAGGACTTGATAACTGGAGATGTATTTTCTTATTCTTTTACATATCTTCAAGTGAAAGGTTTTAGTCAGTGGCGAGGGGTGACCTTCTCAGAATTGTAAGCAACCTTATGGAACACATCACCCATATCGATTTTACCGTACGTTGTTTGTTGTTATTATTAATATCTATGTAACACACATTCTAAAGACAAATTTTACAAATGTATCAATAATATTTATCTCATAATTCAAAATTCTTCATCTTCGTACGCTGTCAGACGTCAACTTGAATTTGTTTGAAGAAAGCAGCTGTCATCCTGAGGATGTCGACACTGCCACTGAGCTTGGCTAGTGTTGGCACTTTTAATGGCCACATGTGCTTTCTCTGGTCCTTGTGTGTTGGGTAATTTTGCAATAGATGTTCAGGGGTCATGTTTCCTGTACCACAAGGGCATTCGTCCGTAGCACATATCTTCAGTTTATTGAATAGATAGCACCTCAGTCTGTTGTGGCCTGTGCGGAGTCTGAAGACCACCACCTGCTCTCCTCTGTTCATCTGGTAATAAGCATAATTTGTTGTGTAGCCGGTATGCTCTGTTTCCCATTTAGCCATGTATCTGGCCCTAATAAACCTTCACATTAGAATCTTGTTGTGGTAACCTTGCACCTTCTTTTGCCAGTCTGTCTGCTGTCCCCTCGTTGCTCTGCATGTTACAGTGGAATTGAACCCACTGTACCACTACTCTTTTGGGTATGAACTGCTGGCATAGTTGACAGAGTACTGCTCTTCAGCCATTGTTCTGTATTTTTCTCGCTTTTTAGTGCTGTAACCACGGAAAGGGCATCTGTAAATAAGACTATCTGGCTTTCATTGCTTTCGCCTGTCAGCATTGTTTCTTCTGCAGCCTTCAATGACTCTGTCTCTGCTCTGAAATAGCTTGAGAATTTTCCAGTTGCCCCTGACAGTGTTATCTTTCTAATAATACAAACTAATTATTATTTTAACAAAAGTAATTATTATAATGGGTATCATTTACCTCAATGGAGGTTGGAAAAGTAAAACTTGTTTTTGTTTGATCTGACTCATACATAATTGTTTTTTAAATACCTCATCTGATGTTGTCAGAGCTTGCAGTAGCGTAGCAGGCCCTTAAACTGATGGACTTGACAGCATTTGTTCTCTGTTTTTTTTACGTACGCAACGTTCGGGGGTTTCAATTTTAGCAGTTGAGTTCCATCACGAATGCAGTCCAGTTTTAGAAAGCTAAAACATATTGAGCAACTTATTCAACAAAGTCTAGAGCTAATAGCCACATACTACTTCGTGTATGTAAGTTCTATACGTCAGGTTTTCTAGGCAAATAAATAAATTACTTCGTCGTAAAAGGAAGGTTTTCTTTGCCATTTTGAAATCAGTGTCTTTTCAAAAGATATCAGTGATAGGGCAGATATTATATTTTCACTCTCAGAATTACGTAAGATGATCTTGATTCCTTTTAAAACCGAAAATGACCGTTCACTGGAGTCACTTGTAGCTGGAATGGTCACCATTAGATGAATAAATGTATTCACTTCAGGAATTATGTCACCATTTCCTCTGTACACAAGTATTTCAACAGATCATAAACACTTTATGGCAAAATTCTTGGTTTGCATACATTGCCGAAAGTTCACCTCTTAGTTGTGGACATTTGAAATACTGTCCATAGGATGATGTCAAGGAAGGTTGTTCTGCACATTTTTTTAACAAATTCAGAGTTTACAAGGGCGGTGAATTGAAATTGTCCAACCTCTGAAAACTTGCTTTATTTTAGCTTTGACTGTATCAATAACCTCGTAGTACAGTTTCCTATATGAACCTTTGTGATTATCAGAGACATCATTAATTCGTAGTCTTTCAGTACGATGTTCATTTCATTCATCATGTAGCATGTCCTTTATAGAACGTCGTTCCCATCACAGTCTGTCTGAAAGAAACTGGTCGCCTTGCCAAAACACCAGCCTCCGGCACAGTCATACTCAGGCATTCCTGGATATCTTGGTGCCATCGCCTTCTTGGTCTACCCCTGCCTCTTTTACCTGGCACCATACCTTCCATCACCGTTCTCTCAAGACCGTTGTGTCTCTTGATGTGACCAAAGTATTTGCATTTTCTAGCCAAAATGGAATTTATAAACCAGTTCTCCTCTATGCTCAACTATTGCCGAATGTCCACATTTGTCTTTTTCTCTGTCCAGGGTATTATGTGTATTCTGAGAATATTTCTGTAACATTTTGACTCGAAGGATTCGATTCTTTATCTGGAAGTTTTGGTAATCGTCCATGATTCACAGCCGTAAGCTGCCACAGGAAAAACACAGGCTCTCAAGACTATTACTTTTATCATGTTGTTGGTGCTCTACCATAATTTCTTCAGGCTGTTCAGTCTCTGCATTGCCATGGCTAGTCTTCTTCTGATTTCTTTCCAGCAGTCGCCATTTTTGTCAATTCTGGAGCCCAGATATTCAAAATGAGTGATCTGATATATTTCCTCACCACCCACTGTAAATGTATGCTGACATTTCTCATTTGTGTCCAAAACCAAAAGGTCCTTAAACACTTCTCTCTTTGTCGGCTCTTTTCTCTCCAACTTTCGCATTAATTTCATATTCATTGCAACTCTCAAATTCCAACAACAAAATATCAGAGTTAAATTTCATGACATCTAGACATAGGTGAAAGTCATTCATTCTTTCTTCTTCTTCTTCATCGTATGCAGTCAGGCCCTAATTTTTTTGAAAAAAGCAGCCGTCATCCTGAGGCTGTCGACACTGCCATAGAGCTTATCTAGTGTTGCCACTGGTGATGGCCACATCTGCTCTTTCTGATCCTCGTATGTCGGGCAGTTTTGCAGCAAATGTTCAGCGGTCATTTTCCCGGTACCACACGGGCATTCGTCAGTGCCACCTATCTTCAATTTGTTGAATATGTGGTACCTAAGTCTATTGGGGCCAGTGCGAAGTCTGAAGACCACGACCTGCTCTCTTCTGTTCAACTGGTAATAGGCATCGTTTTTGGTTTTTGGTGTAACCAGTATGTTCGGTTTCCCATTTGGTCATGTATCTAGCTCTAATAAGCCGTTTTGGAAAGGCATTCATTCATTTCTCCAATGTCAGAAATCTTTGCCTGCAACACCTCAAAAATTAAATCCGCTTGTGGGAGAACAGAAGTGAACAGATGAAGCTTAAGGTTGAAGTCAATAATATTGTCCTTGTACTCCAACACTGTAAATGTGGAGCCGCGTAGCGCAGTGGTTAGCGCTCTGGCTTCGCATCTGAGTGGTCCTGGGTTCATTCCCCAGTTGAGGCGGTAATGTTTTTTTCAGACCGCAATGGCTCCCGGGTCGACCCAGCCTTAAATAGGTACCGGTTCAGTCTTGGAAGTAAAAGCGGCGAGGGAGAGGAGATGGCTACCGCCCTCATATAGCCGAGCCTTTGAAATGTGAGATCACTAACACCTCACACCCCTACGGCAGTAATGCTATGGGATACTTTACTTTACTTTACTACTCCAACACTGTATGGACCAATCTACTGTTATAGATCCACCACTGTGTTGGTGCTACTTTTGGAAACCTTGTTCTGACTTCTTGTTCGTTTAGACGACTGGGAAAAATATGAAGCAAGTCCAGATAATGTTGAGACAAATATTTTGCATTGTTGTATGTCATTTACACTGTTCTTTAATACCAGGATCATTGTATGGGCATAACAGTGGACAAACAACGCTTGACTGTATTTGGCTTTGACCTGAGCTTGTAACCCGTTATGCTCCTCTGTCATTGTAGCAGCTCCATCATACGTTTGTGCTATAGTTCGTCTTTTAATTCATAAACAAGGTCCGGGACAATTTTCTACTAAACTGCATATCAGATCTAAATGATTGTTTGCATGTAGTATCCCCTTCATGATTGACTATATGATGATATGACTTGGAGTGGGTAAAAAAAATAATATATTATAAATAAATATTCTAAATATAATAAATTGTTGTCTTTCGCCTTGCGGAGTTGTTTTTTCACTTCTCTGTGTTGCAAGAGCTTCAAGCTTCAAGCGTGAGCTAGCCATTCAGGGTACATCTCCCCCTGCATCGGTCTGCAGCTTCGTCTTCCCGTGGTGTCAGATTCATGTCCAGGGCCTTCATATCCTTCTTGCACACATCTTTGAATCTCAACTGTGGTCGGCCGACTGTACTCGTGCTATTCTCTAACTGTCCATAGAAGATATCTTTGGGAATGCGGCCATCTTCCATGCGACGAACATGACCAAGCAATCGTAGTCTGCAAAAGTAGAGTTTACATGCTTGGAAGACCAGTGCGAGAGTGCACTTCTGCATTTGTCACTCTGTCCCTCCATGTAATTCCAAGAATGGATCGCAGGCGCCGTAGGTGGAAGGTGTTAAGCATGTGCTCTTGTTTGGCATAAGTTGTCCAATTCTCGCTGCCAAATAGAATGCATTGTATACCATGGTATTGGTTTTAATTGTCAGGTTGGGGTTTTTCGAAATACGCGTTGTGAGTCGAGCATATGTAGCAGCAGCTTTGCCAATGCGACTGTCTATTTCTGGGTTTAGAGAGAGCTTGTCATTGATAACGGGATCCCAGGTATGTGAATTGATGCACAGCTGCCAGTTCATATTCATTGATGCTAACACTTGGCGTGGCATCTACTTCGTATCCCAGAACATTTGTTTTGTTGAGACTTATTGTAGGTCCAAAATAGTTGCAAGCCTGGGAGAAGCGATCTATCAATCTCTGAAGTTCCTGCTGACTGTCGGTGACAAATGCAGCATTATCAGCGAAAAGCAAGTCCCTGGTGGGGATCTCCTTTATCTTCGTTTTGGCCTTGAACCTTGCAAGGTTAAACATCCTAACATCCGACCAATTGTGAAGGTAGGTTTCTTCATTTACGTTACCAAATGCATGTTTCAGTAACAGAGCAAAGAAGATTCCGAACAGTGTCTGGGCCAGAGCACAGCCCTGCTTAACACCACTTAGAATTCCAAACGGATGTGATATGCTACCATCAAATTAGACTGCATTTTTGCATGTAGCCTTAGAATATCCATGACATTAATTAAATATTTTTGTCTCTAAGAAATGTTATGAATTTTGACAAATGTATTCATTAGGCCATATTAAAAGCAACCTTACTGGATGGGACATTAATTGTAACATGTTTAATGTACACGGTCGTTTTAAAAATAGATGTTTTGATCTTCAAACCAATTTTAAAAAATTCCTGATTATCTCGTGCACAAATTAGACACTTTGTCGAGTGCGGAAAACAACCAAGGTCATTCATGCGAAACTGTAGTTCAGATATAGGCGTATCCCGATATTATAGTTTGTGGGTTGTTATTGTGACATAAAGTTGCTTTTTCAAACGTTACATTGGTATCAATTTCAAATGAGTTTGAAGTGTAAATTTATAACAATGCAGAAGGTTACCATTTTACTATACAAGTTTATCCACAGGGAATCTAGGATGGGTCATTTATTTTGCGATATTCGTGACCCAGAGAAACGAACGCAATTGGCGTTTGGTCTGGATAGATCATCCTTTTACCGTTTCCATAAAACTGGAGATTTTGAAACTGTTGACGAAAAATCAACTTGTTTCTCTCCGGAAACTAAAATTAACATTACAATCCAAACTGCAGTATTGACATTTTCAAAAGTACTCTTTGGAAAATCGTAAAAGCCGCCGTCTTTACATTGAGGAAAAATTTAGGTGGCAGGAATATTATATGTGAAAAGTCACATTTGATTAATGCCAGAAGCAAATTCCTTAAACAGATACGAGAACGGCGTAGGCAAGGCTATGATATTGTATACTTGAACGAATCCTGGGTCAATGCTCACCGCACCTATGGTAAAGAATGGCAATCAGTTGACGGTGAACAGAAAAGGCAAATTCCAAGTAGCAAAGGGCAGCGCATTATACTAACGTATGCCGGAAGCAGTGAAAAAGCACTTGTCCATGACGCTGAACTTCTTTTTAAATCAAAAAGTACCGATTGTAGAGACTACCACACTGAAATGAATGGACAAATTTTCAGGCACTGAATGAAAAATGATCCGTCACGCCTAGTAATGGATAATGCATACTATCCCAGTGCAGTACCAGAGAAAGACAAAGTACCAACTGCATGAAATACAAAAGCTCGAATTAGGACATGGCTAGTCAAGGAGAAAGGGAATTTCGTTGACACGTATTTGAAGCCAGAGTTGTTGCAGCTTGTGAAGAAGACAAATAAGACAAATGTGTATCATATTGACAAAATCATTAAAGAGTACGGTCACACTTCACTGTGACTAACTGTATAACATGCACATCTAAACCGTATAGAGCTTGTGTGGGTTAAAGTCAAAGGACACGTCGCCGAACAGAACAGTACATTTAAAATGTGTGATGTTAAAGTGATATACGCGAGTATCTTACAAAAATAGACATTCAGTTCTAAAAGTGTGTTGAACATGTGCTCCGAGAAGACGAACAGTACTGGCAACGAGATGGATTACAATTTGTCCAGCCAGTAACAATTATCAACCTCTTTAAATCGACAGATTCGGAATGATTAACGTCATCTTTTGTGGACATACTGATTAGCAGACTTGGATGAATTAGCATATGTTTATCAAAACAATTAATTGTACATACAATGACAACAAATACATTTCAAAATTCAAATGCTTTAAGCAACATAAAATTAGCTGCGAATTTGATACAACCTTGGGGTCTAATGATGACCGAACGGCTGTACTAACAGTTGCATATTGGTTCCATTTTTATGATTGTACATAAAGGGCAATACAAACAATCAATTTATCTATCAAGACATTAAGGAGATACACATATTAACAAAATGCGACGAGAAATTAAGTAGTGTTCTGTAAAATCTTAAAATGTAATGCCATTTCTTTGCAATGGTCCTAAAAGATCAAAGGAATTCGCCGATGTTCAAAATTCTTAACATCTGATGACAAAATAATATCAATGTTTTAGCGTCATTGATATTCTAAGGCTGCATGCGAAAAATCATTTGAATCTGACATGCAGTTAAGTAGAAAATTGCTTGGGACCTTGTTCGTGAATTAAAAGACGGACTATAACAACTTTTCCTCACACTCATACTTATGCAAAATAGCAAATACATGTTGGGCTAGAGCATCTGCTGTACGGTTCTCGCTAAAGTCATTAAAACCATGAAACCTGCACATCCTATTTTTTGTTTACATAGCCTAACAGTGTAGATACTTGGCATTTATTTGTTACATCAGTTGTTTTGTGCAGTATAACTGCAACAAATGGAGTGTCTATTATTTCCCTTTCTATTTCTAACGTGCGTTTGTTTAATAATTAAGTAAACAGAAAGTACGTTTGTGTTAAAGTCGATGCTACAGTCCTGCGCGTTACATGCCGTGATACTAAAACTGTTTAAAATTATTAATATGTACGTCGGCATTACGAGGCCAAACATGCATCAAATGATTTCTAATTAAAGGAAATACATCGTTCTAAACACATTTGAATCAATGCAATGCAGTTGGATATCACAACAAGCAGTTTTTGTTAAGAAGAAATTAAATTAAAATGAAGCTTTATCCAGAACCGGTGACAAAGTTGCTTATGCATTGGCTAAAATAGGCAGAGATCAATAAAAGAGTTCGGGTTGAAGTAGTATAGAAGTTATGATCAGAGAAAGTACAACTAATCAAAATACTATTGCTCGTAAAGTTGAGGAAAGAACAAATAAAGTTCATCAAATTGCAGACAAAGCAAGAAGTTTTCAATAGTATTCTCTTGCACTTGATGAATAGACTGATGTATGTGACACTTGACAACTCCAAGTATTCATCCGTCGACATCGACAGTGAATTTAATTTCATTCAAGATTGAGCTTTAGTGCATAGCATGTACAGCACAGTAGCTGGAGAGGACATCTTCAAAGAAGTACGCACAATAATTGTGTCAGAATATTACCTGAAGTGGAATCATCTGCAGTGCGTGACAATTGTTGAAGGAAAGAGCATGTCTACACTGAAGAAATGTTAAAAATAGGCTGTTTCCAAGTCCATTTATCTACAGCATTTAACAATTTCAAAGCTAATTTCATATGGAAATTATTGATCTCCAATCAGATGACATATTGAAAGACACCTGCGAATAAGGAAATATGATGAAATTTTATAAACTTTTGCAGCCTGAGCAATTTCAAATTTTGAAACGATTTTCTTGTGGATTTGTTCGAATGCGATGTAACGTTCTTTCATGAACAAACATTTTCAAACATGAAGTATGTCAAGTCCAAGTACGCATTTATCTGATAAGCATTTAAAGGCCAGTCTCATAATTATCTCATCATGCTTGAGAAACCACCGTTCAAAAACATTTTGAAATTTAAAAAGCACCTCCATAACTCTCATTTTTCTTGTGGTGCAAAACTTGATGATTTGTTGGTAATGATTGCTTTTTCCAAAGACTAGTTCAGAGTACCCAGAGTAAATATGGCTTTCCCTATTTTGAATTTGTGTGTGCTCTGCTGCTTTTCATTGTATCTCCGAATCTGTTGTTTGTCAAGCAGTCAGAAAAAGTAAATACTGATTTATTTGTTATATTGAATTATCTCTAATATTTATTATGGGCGTGTTTAAAAAGTGAATTTTAAATTTAATTGTGGTCGACCTTTATTTGCGGCTACAAGTTTATTTTGAATTTATTTTATTTTGTTTTTGAGGCGTGTTTAATCTCCGCATTGTGTACCACTAACTTATACATCTTATTTCAGGTAAACATTAGGAACATTTCAGTAAATAAAATTAGTCAAACAATTAATAACCTGGTGTTCACTCTATGCAATTACGTCAATTAATCTTTTATTGGAGAATTAGCTAAGGTTTAGCAATTGAAGGCGTTATATATCGTTTCCCAGTGTAAGTACTGCATTCTTTTTAAGTAATTGGAGCATTTCGTTTTTGCTCTGAATATATAATGCTGATAATTCATAAATCATCAACTAATATGCCTTCATTCATTTATAAACCTGAATTTGTTTTAATTTTTTTTTCTGGACTTTCTGTTAAGTTGCTGTAGTTTTTTTAGAACGTGTTATTTTGACTGATGTCCTCGTGCCATACTTTATATATACTCTACTGTATCTGCTATGTCTCATAGCTCTGTGATTTAGTGTAAACCAAAATTCCCTAACGCCACTTTCATAACTATATTGATTGTGTTCATGGTTGGTGATTTCAATGTCTTCATTATTTGTCAGGATGTATATACTCCTACTCTAAGAATCCTGTCCGTTCATCATTGCATGTTGTTGAGTTGTTGTCTCCATTGTCTTCAAACAGTTCATATATAGCATTCTCATCAAGCAAAATGTATCTAATCTCGTTCTTAGTATATCGTCCTCATTGTGCCGACCTTGTTTTGTTTAATTTAGTGTATGCCAATGATATACATTACCTTACAATTTGTTTCCTGTCTTTGTCTTCCTATGCGTAATGCCTCCTTTAATATTATTCTATGTTATGGTGAGTTTTCTTTCAGTCGTTTTTCAGTTTCGCGTATATTTTAATAACCACATGTGATTAATTAAATGCATTCCTGTACATGTGTTTGCCCTTGTGATACAATTTTTTAATTTATTATGATAAACAATGTTTATCATTTTATAAATATCTCCTGAGCTTTTCCATGTGGAACTTCAGATTTTTAACCTACCTGTGTATATTTATTTATTAGGTTTACCGACAAATAGTGAGCTAACGTGAGTCGCATTGTGGCAAAGCTGTCGTCACCAACCTCACTAACCTTGTCAACAAACAAAGCTATGTGCGGTGCCGAGTCTTGGACAGATCACAGACTCATGGTGTTAACGTTTCATCTCCAGATAGAGCCTATGCAGGTGACTTCAATGGACACTCGCCTTGTTGGGGTTACACTGGCCCCAACAGTAAAGGAAAATTCATCGAGAAGCTCTGCGATGCAAACAACGTATCTGTATTGTAGAATCCAGACTCTACCCCAACACTGCTCTACAGAGCCCACCTCTCTCTCTCTCTCTCTCTCTCTCTCTCTCTCAGTCTACCTGGCTTGATGATCTTGTCCTCTGATCTGATAGACTCTTGCAACCTGCAAGCTCTTGATGACATTGGAAGTGATCACAGGCCAATGCTCACCACCATAATCATTCCCAGTAAAGCATGCTACAAACAGAACTACTTTGTTAAAGCTGACTGGAGACTATTCCAAAAATCATCTTACTTCCTGCTTGGTAATATTGACAGCAGCAGTATAGAAAGACTCAATAATGGATTCACAAGAGCTATTCTGAATGCAGCATCACAAAGCATCCCAAGAGGCAGTAGGAAGTCGTACAAACCATTCCATACCAAAGAAATACAAGCTGTCATATCTGAAAGAAATGAAGCAAGAACAACCCTCGTGAGAGCACCATCACAAGAATCAAAGATCCTTTACAACAAATTATGTGCAACGGTCAAACTCATAGTTAAGAATGCAAAACATGAGAAATGGTCATCAACATGTGCGTAACTTGAACTAAAGCACAATGGGAACAGCCTGGGCATTGTTGGACAATCTGTCTGCACACAGGAGGAAAACAAGTCCGAAGCCAGTGAAAGACGGTAGAAGAAAAATATCTGAAGACCAATTAAAAACAGCACTTCAACTGGTACTTTGCATCTGTGAACAGAGCAGGAAAACTTTCTGAGTTGGACAAAGAATGACTAGGACACTTGAAACATCAAGAGATGTTTGGTGAAGCGAAGCTCTTACGACACAGAGAATTGAAAAGACAACGCCGCAAGGATAAAGACAACAAAAGCTAAGTATATATTTTGTTCTTGTTTTTGTGGTTTTTTTTCACTCCAAGTCATATCATCTTATAGTCAGTCATAACTGAAAGGGGCTACTTCTTTATATATCAGTCCATTTCATCCTGTGACCTCTTGAGATCGTTGGAACACCCCATTCTGACACCTCCACAATCCTGCGCCATCCCTGTCTGTCTGCGGTTGCTTTTTGTGCCTACTCGAATCGTAGTTTAGTCAATTCATGGATGTTTTCTTCTCGTCGTTGTCTGGCGTTCTCGCCTTTGCCTGCCCTGTACTGTGCCATGTAGTATAGTTTATGCAAGTCCATTATACCTCGAAACGTGGCCATAACAAGTCAGCGTTCACCTTTTGATCGTTGTGAGAGGGTCGTCGTACAGTCCACTTGCATTCTCGATTCTTCGTCTTACTTCATCATTTGTGATATGGTCTTTGTATGTGATATTTAGGAGTCTTCTAAAACATCACATCTCCATGACCTGGTTTCCTCTCTGGAGGACTATTGTAATAGTCCCTGTTTCGCAGGTGTAGAGGAATTTTGAAAGAACCAGTGAGCACATTTGTCTGACCTTTATGGCGAGGGAGAGTCGTTTATCTTTCCATATATTTTCAAACGTGCAAGCGCTGTTGTTTGTGATATTCTGAGCTGGACCTCTGGTTTTGATCCCTCATCACTGATAACAATCAGTCAACAATCAACTTAGTTTTTTTCTGCGTTTATATCCATGTCATAACCTTGTTCTGTTACATCCAGTCTTCACATCAATTCTCGAAGTTCTGTCTCCGTCCCCACCAGCCCGTCAATGTCATCCGGAAATCGTAAGTTGGCAATTGTTCTATCCCCTATCCTTACTGTGACAAAATGATCTTTCATGGTATCACTCATAATTCTTTCTAGGAATATATTCAAGAGTGTGGGGGAGAGTATATATCCTTGTCTTACGTCGACGGATATACGGAACCATTCACCTATTTTTCCATCCGCAGAGACTGCGCTTGTTGCCTTATCATATATATATATATAAACAAGAGTACAAATGTTGCTCTAAAACAGAACATTTGGTATCGCATCACGTGTGTTTAACAGAATTCGAGAATCAGTTAACTAAGTCAGATGGAGATACATACACCCATGAGCATCTGTGATAATATAAGAATGAATGCTACGACATGAGGATGTCATCCGACGCTATAGTTTAAGAATCAATAAAAACATATATAGGCAATGATTCATTGACAGCACCTGGACAAAAACAAAAATCACATTTACGTTACTGCCACAAGAACTTCGTCTGGGACAAAAAAAACGGACAAAAAACAACTAACAAATCACAACAAAAAAACAAGGAATAGTGTAATTAGAGCATTTTAAGATAGATGCCATTCATAATGTGCCAAGAAAGTGTGAGACACGATATGCCAGTTAGCAAAAGAGTGGACTAAACAAGTAATGGTCAATTTGATTACAAACAGACAAATAAAAAACAGACCAGACCATAAACAAATCACACAAAACAAACTTAATTAATAGAGACACGCAGATATTGAGGAGGGAACAACAACAACCCCCCTAAACACACACACACACACACATACACACCATCCAACATGCTGGGCGACCACTTCATTACGCGTTGCCGATTGATTGAGGCAGCCAGAGGCCATCACCTGCCGTTAGTGTTAACATGCAGCGACTACAAAAAAGGAATGGTGGAACCAAAATATGTTTGGAAAGCTCTGAGAAAGAAGGGAGTTGAAACTGGTTATACATACATGTTGAAATTTAGCTATGATGAATTCATCGTCATCATTCGTTCATTAACGCGTGCGATAGCTGTCGCAACGAAAAAAAAGGTATGCGACAGAACGACCGCATCTCACCCACCCGTTTCTCTCCATGTCTAAAGTTGACGATGAGACATTGCGATTAGAGTGAATACTGTATCGACAAAATGGGCGATTACTCAACCATCTAAGATTTGCCGACAATATTACACTCATCACAGAAGTAACACAGATGCTAGCATCGCTGGAAGCGGAGTGCAAGACGAACTGCACCATACATATTGGGAAAACGTAAGTAAAATAAACTGGTTTTATACAGACTCTGTAGAGCCCTCTAAACCAATATGATATAGTTGAGTTAAGAAAGCTCTACTCAATCGGTTTGCAAAAATCAGCCCGGCACTGCCGAACGAAACATCCATAGGGGATGTCCACGAATATATTTACTTCGGCCGTGGCCTTAACATGGAAAATAACCTGAAGCCGGAGTTTGCCAGGCGCCGACGAGTGATCTGGGCCGCCTTCAACTCGATCAAGACGGCAACAGACGACACGAAAGACGCTAGACTACGAGAATGCCTATTCGACTCAGTGGTCTTAGCTGTGTTATGGAAGTGAAACCTGTTCTCTGACAAAAACCATATAAAAACCAGTTTAGGACAACACATGCCTCACTTGAGCGACGCCTTGTGGGGCTATCACTTTAACAACAGCGTCGGGACGATGAGGCTAACATCTGGTCAAGTAAAACACACTGATCAGACAATGTTAGCCAGGGTCAGGAGAAATATGCTGACCAAAACCCTCACCTTACCTCCTCGTTGGTCGTCCCAAGGTGAGGCTCGACGTGATCCCCGTAGTAGTGAGCGACAGGCAGAAGAAACCCAGCATAGCACAACCGCCTGGAGGACCCCGGTCCACATTCATCGGCGTGCTCGGAATGTGAGGAAAGCTACGACAACCTGCCACTTAACGTCCTTTTCACGGCACAAAAGAGTAACCTACTCATTTCTCATTGTGGGCATTCGTAAACAACAGCGCCGGATGGACCTATACGACAGTGACATCCGGCCAATGCCATGCGTCAAAGATGTCCATGAAAGATTGCATGGCAACAACTGCATGCACTCATAGACTGGCTAGGTAGAAAAGATGTACACTGGATCACAACAACTACTCTGTGGTACCCACGAGGAAAACAGACTTCCTGGAAAATACTCCCCCGCATCACCACCACCACTAGGTGGCAAGATTCGCTCTAGATTCACAACACTCGCGTTCCTGAAACGAACAAGTTAGACTCATACTGGACAACCAGACCTGCACTGGACCAAAAAACGCAGTACTACTGGAGTCCAGCCCCTAAGTAGAGACATGCACATACCTGCTATAACCAACTAGCACAGGAATTGGGACCCGCACAAGGTCAACGGCCCTTGTATATGTACAGGACTACTAAGACTATGACTAAGATCCACCATACAGAAAATTGTACGTCATTTAATTATGAAAACAAAATAATTAGAGATAAATTTATTTAAAAAAAGATACGGCAAAGAAAAGAGAGCGGAATGTGAAATACGTACGGAATGTACTCAAACCATGACGGACATAATTACTGTCTTTTATTGTCGACTCCTATTATCCATAGTCTAATGGGGTTGTTCTAGATGCGGGACATGTAACTCTCAGGTGTCAAATGTGAGAATTAGTCCAAGACTTCTAGTTAAAGGGTGTGAGAGGCATTTTTTCAGATGGTGGGGATAATACCAAAACCAAATCTACCTGTGCTGGAGTGGAGAGCTGTTCAAATAAATGTAGGATAGGGCGCTTTTCAGGGAAATAGGTAATCCAGAAATAGAGCTCTGTGGTGTAAGCGTTATGACACGAAAGTTGTAATACGAATTGTACACCCAGTTTTTTTTATTTCTTTTCGTTCGCCTTATTTCTCTATTCTCCAAGGCGTTGTACGTTGAACTGCGGTTTTTATTTTGCGCCTGTCGGCGCGGCGCATCCGACTTCGGCATGCATTTTATGTAAGGGTCTGCTTCCTCTTGTATTTTCTAAGGGTTTGCTTCCCCGGGGTAACGGCCGTGATGGAAAGCGAAACCCAGCATCTCGGAGTTGTGAGCCGTGTGACTTAACCACTAGCACGAGCCGTCCCCTAAGAACACGCAGTGAAATTTTTGGGACCACGTGACTAGCTCTCAACTGCAGCCATGAAAGGATATGGAGTTTAAGGAGACAGATAAAAAGTGACTTTGCAGAGATTGCAGATCAAATTTGGCATGAGGGCATACCAAAGGGGCATATATAGTTTGCTGTGTTAACTCTACAATGGAATATTCTCTGTGGAGCTTGACAGAACCTACCAGAGGTCGGAATATTGGTGCAGCTGAAGGCTTGTACTAAATTTCCTTTGACCGACATTGATTGGCGGACTCCAGTAAGTATTTATCAAACGTGTATCGTACGTTGTCCGAAGAAGGGTTTGCAAAACCCTATGTCAGAAACAAAGACGTAGGCAAGACACCCAAGCTGTTAGAAGAACTGGATTTCGATCACAGAGGGAACAACCAAAACCCTTGGTAAAAGAGCTTTCAAAATGATAGCTTAGATTACTTATATTGATGCGATCCTATCATGTAAATAAATAAATCCATTATATTTTTTTTTTTGGTGAAAGCTTAAGTTTTCAAGTTCCATTTATGTTTCTGTGAGAGGGAAAGTAATTAGGTCTAATGGTGATAAGTCTGCTATACGCCACAATAACAATTGATAAAAGTGTTCAGGATAGCTAACTGGGTTCAGTGGTTTGGTTAAAGTTATGTTTTTTTAATCGACCTTTGACCTTCAGTACCGCTACAGCTTCTATCTATTTATTACTATTTCTTTACAGTTTCTTCTTCTTGCGTTTGTCCTGAAAAAGGTTGTTGTGTCGCAGTTTACAGAAAGGCTGTGATATCTGGGTCTTTCGAACAAGATCATACAACTTCAACCATGTACTACATATTCAGTACATGTCCGCGCGCACGCATAAACGCGCACAACATTTATGGATAATACTTCAGTGAGAAAAAAACATTCTGTCTAGTTTAACCATACAGAAACATCTTGCATCACTGAAACACTAGCATAGCTACATACAGACGCACACATGCATCCAAGCACGGGTTAGTACCTCCTGATATCGTCCAAAAGACTACGGTCCAGGGTGGAAAGGCACGTACCTCCGCCAGTAGTATACAGAGAGGCAAAACCTTAAGAGAGAAAAGGCCTTTCGGCACGACACGTTCGATTTCATCTGGATTATTTTTTTTAGGGTACGGGATTTACCTTTCCACTGCGATCCCCATTCTTTTTGGAAAGATGCGGGAGTGATCTCCTTATTCAAAAAGGGCAAAAAGGCAGATCCAGCAAACTATAGACCTGTGAGCTTAACGAGCATAGTCTGTAAATTGTTAGAGTCAATAATCAAAGAAAACATTGTAATGCATTTAGACAAATTTAATCTAATTAGAAATAGTCAGCATGGGTTTACCAGAGGGAGATCATGCTTAACAAATCTATTAGAATTCATGGAGGAGGTTACCAAAATGTTAGATAAAGGGGAGCCAGTGGATGTTATTTATCTGGATTTTGCAAAGACCTTTGATAGAGTACCTCATCTAAGATTATTTCGAAAATTAAAATCACATGGAATAGGTGGGGAAGTTGCCAAATGGATTGAAAATTGGTTAACGGAAAGAAGGCAAAGGGTGGGTATAAATAAGGAGTACTCTGAGTGGTGTGAAGTGAAAAGTGGAGTGCCACAGGGCTCGGTTTTGGGACCAATTTTATTCTTGATATATATAAATGATTTGGACATAGGTATTGGATCCATTATTGCAAAATTTGCTGATGACACAAAACTATGCAGTAGTGTCTCATCTAAAGCAGAAGTGGATATATTGAGGTCGGATTTAGATAAAATTCGAGAATGGTTTGTAATCTGGCAAATGGAGTTTAATGTAGATAAATGTATAGTTATCCACATGGGTAGATCTAATATGGAACATAATTACAGAATGGGAGAGAACAATATTAGAAAGATAGATAAAGAATGGGACTTAGGGGTTATAATAGATCATACATGTAAGGTGAGGGAGCAAGTTCAGGTAGCAGTAAAAAAGGCAAATGCAATGTTAGGGATGATAAAAAGAAATATTAAACATAGGAGCAAGGAAGTGATAGTCAAACTGTATAAAGCATTAGTTAGACCTAGATTGGAGTACTGTGTACAGGTGTTGAGTCCTTATCAGAGAGGGGATATAGACATGCTGGAGAGAATACAAAAAAGAGCGACAAAGCTGATAGTGGGATTCCAGAATTACAGTTATGAAGAAAGATTAAAAAGAACTGGTCTTCAGTGTCTAGAAGAGAGAAGAATTCGTGGTGACTTAATACGGGTGTATAAGATGATCAGAGGAATGGATAAAGTAGACTATAACAAGTTTTTTAAAGTACAACCACCAACAAGGACAAGAGGGCACATCTACAAGTTGACTAAGGAGAGGTCCAGATTAGATATTAGGAAGTATTTCTTTAGCCAGAGAGTAGTGAATGCTTGGAATGCATTGCCAAGTGAGGTGGTGGAGGCTGGGACGGTCAATGCATTTAAGAACAGATTGGATGCGTACAGCTTCTAGAGGAAGGTGATGTAAATGGAACTGATTGTATACAGACTCTGCAGAGTCTTCTAAGCCAGTATAAAGACGTTAAGTTAAGTTTTAGCCAGACTATACTAGTGCAACCTGACTACATGGCCGCCGCTTGGAGGCGGAAAAGGTCTTGGTCAGCATTGGTTCGTTGATCCTGATGCAAACAGCCAGAAATATGTCAGCTCATTCCTGGTGCTGCATCTTTGGATCCATGCAGTTTAATACCTGAATGGCCTGTCAGAGTCTTTGTGTGTGACATTGACAAGAATAGCACCACTGTCTCACAGTGTCGTAAGAGGTGACTAACTGTGTGAACCCCAGTCCAAATGACAACGTAAATCAACTCACAAGGAAGGATCAGAGCACAATTTTCCGATTGAGAATCAAACACATCCCACTAAACAAACACCTGATCAGAATCCAACCATAACATACTCCTGAGTGCCAGATGTGTACACACCCATATGAAAATGTTGGTCATCATCTATTTGAGTGCTCAACGCTCAAGGATTTTAGGAAAATGCTTCTTACTCCGTGGCCAGATATATTGAACATTTTGTATGGCACAATACAACAGCTGATAAACAAGTGCAGATACCATTACATGGTATTGAGTCGAAGGGCGAGAGCCCGGGTGCTAGTGGGTCCGTAACAACAACTAACTTTGTAACATGGCAAAACACCGGCCATGATTAGGTGGTAGCAGCACAGATGTCACCTAACCGGATGTGGGTCTACTTTGGTCTATTGTTTTAGTCTATTAAGATGGACTCGCACATCGGTTAACTACTCTCCAAGAAACCGGCTGTATACAGACTCTGCAGAGTCTTCTAAATCAGTATAAAGAGGTTAAGTCAAGTTAAGAACCGTTGATCGCTTGTCAGCCATGAACCTTGTTGGGTCAAGTTAAATTTAGAATACGTCAGCACTATTTTGTAGAACGTAATTCATACGCGTTAGTATGGTTTGTTATTGTTTGAATTCATTTTAACCTGTAAATTACTATACTTTCTTTTATTACAACACAGATCAATTTAGTAGGCTTTACTCGCTTAATGGAATGGTATTAAAAATATTTGCTTTTAGAAAGTGAAACGCTAATGTGGTGTGCCGTGAATTATATTATGATGCGCCATGTAACGAGTTGTTCTAGATTGTGCGGTTGTTTACTTGAGCTTGTTGTTCTTGCTGGTCAGAGTAATCACTGTTGTACAAACTCCAAAAAGTTGAGGTGAGCAAAGGCACTTGTTATTTGTATGTGCAAATAAACATACTTCATGTACAGATAAAATCGTACAGGTTCTTTCAATGACTAATGTCGTGAGAGTGTCCTAATCGAATCAACAGTGTGTCAGCACTCAAGGTCTACGAATTCAAGTTACGTGTCCTTGCTCCGATTCAGTTTGAACTATTTTCTGTCTCTTGGCATTCACTGTGACTCATTTCTTAAACATACAAACAAAGTGAAATCAGAGTTCAGTGAATTTGACAACCACAAACATGTGTTATTATTCAGTAATCTTGATATGTAAGAACTGAGAGTTAAACCCATTAACTAACGGCAAAATTGTGGACAAAGGACTAGGTACCTTTGTCGTTTGTGCCAATAAAGTTTCGTAAAACAACTTAGCAAGATAGATACCAAATGCACCTATCATTAAGTCATACATATATATTTGTAAACGAACTGGTAAAGGAAGCGACAGAGTATTTTCTTTTTATAATGTCAACAAAAACGAACAATTCATTGAATAAATTACTAAAGTAAAACCACCAAATACTAAGCCTAAGATACGATCTATTCAACGACCAAATTGAATAGAGCTCAAATGTGTGGCGTTTTTCTATCTAATTCAATTTCTCTTATTTTTTGTTTATTCGTTTCCATTTATAACATTACATTGCATAATAAATTGCTCAATTAAACTCTGCACTCTTTATTTTTAATTTGTGACAATCAAATTTAAATAGGGGATTTCTTTAAACTGGTGGTCTGCCAAGGTGTCTGTGCATGACAAGGACAAGAATAGCATCACTGCCCCACAGAGAACATATTTAAGAGGCGACTAACTGTGTGACATGGCTTAACATGGTTAGGTGGTTTGTTAAGAGCCGAGTAATAAGCTGCTCCAAACCTAGCCCGCTAAGAAGGAAATCCTCCTCCCGCCTACATCCATCTTATGCAGGAGCTGGGACCTGCACAAGGGCATCCGCCCCTGTAGAAGTACAGGTCGACTAAGACTAAGGTGGCCCACTGCAGAGTTTCTTAACAGTTTTTTTAAACTGGCTAGATAACACATCAAAGCTGAGATTATCAGGAAGAACAGCATATAACCACTGTCAGGGTAAAGAACTGGGGGGACAGGAATGACTTTGTTACAAATATCTACTTGAAACTATTTTAAAATATACATAACCATTATAAACAGAAGTAAATACTCTGATGAAATAGCTTGATAATCTAGATTTTTCATATAATATTAATATAATATCATATCTGTTCCATGATTAAAGACCAGAAGAAAAGACATTACAGTAATAAAGATAGATTGCAGCAACTGGGCATCAAGATTTGGAGAGAAAATGCAAATGTCATAAGCATAGATGTATATGTTTACCCAACTTAGTTGTACCCAATAGTTACAGAACATATACAAAATGGGAAAATATACCTAAAGCAAACCGCCAGCTTTTTTTTCCTTATTCATGTATGTATGATAGCTACCAGATCCCAGCGGAAATGAGAAACTACAGGATAGATATCAATGTTCAAGCGTAAACACAGTGGACAGGAGTGGGAAGGTCAATCTCAACTCAGATGGCTTGCTGCTGTACATCAGGCATACCATAGTGAAGGGGTGGTCATGATGATTCCGTGGAGGCACAAAAGACATTTATAGACTGGGAGGCAATAGGACGCAGACTAATACTCACTAAATTCAGAACTACCAAAATGAAAATTATGGCCACTGTTTACAACATTGCGCCTGAATTTTATGTCAGTCTTCATGGCCTAATGAGTCTTCATGGCCTAATGGATACTGGAGGAAATAAAGGATATTACAATTGTGAGGGTAAATTTAAGGTTTAGGGTGATAGTATCAATTTTGAAGAACAAATGTAAAGGGTGAGTTGTTTCTGGGCTTCTGTAGGTTATATCAGTTGGGGATTAGTGGTAGAATGTTTTTGCATAAGATAATCCATATGGCAACATGGGTATCACACAATCTCAAGATGGAAAACCAGATTGAACATTTGCTAGCAAGTATGAATAGAAAATTCAAGTTGTCATCGGTGATGTAAAGGACAGTAGAGGTGCTGATGTAGCATCAGATGACCATCTTCTGGTGACTATAGTAAAATTATAAATTTAAAAGGTATTTGAGACAATACTTTGTCTTCTTCTTCTTTGTTCATTCTCAATCTCCCACTACTAAACCCTGAAAGGGTAAGTAGCAGAATGTAGTCCAGAGAACGGAATGCGTTGTGTCGTAGTTTACAGCTTGGCTGCGATATATGCACCTTTCGGTTCAACACATCCGCCTTCAGCAAGCATTTTTTTTACTACCGGGTTAGCATTCCCTCTTCGATCCCTTCTCCTTAGCCAGTCTGCCCTGTTGCAGCCTGTTATCCAGGATCACCGCGTGGAGGTGTAGAAGGGTCTTGGCAGCTATGGTTCGCTGGCCCTGATGCTAGCAGTCAGCTATGGGTCGCTAACCACTGCAGCTCATGTGCTGCTCAGCATCTTGATCCCTGAGACAATACAACCACAAATAGTTCAATTTTGGTTCCTCAAGAACAAGAACATACGTGACAAATTTAAAGTCTTGGTTTAAAATAGTTGCCAGGTGTCACAACAATTGACAGATAAAGATGTTGCAGAACATAAAACATATCTGGAATGAGGCTTGGGAAGAGGTTCTGGGGAACACAGAACACCATCACCATTATATGATACAGCTTAGACAATCGCCAAGATAACGGAGAGGAAGAAAAAATTGACAGATTTGAACGGCAGTAGAATCAAGCATGGTAAAAGTAAGGCTCAGGAATTACACAATGCGGCTAACAAAGAAGTCATGACATGGAACAGAATGAACAAACGGAAATATATCAATGTGTTGGCGAATGTGCCTAAGACAGCTGCTATGAAAGTAAATATGAAACACCTATACAATAGCATAAAGAAATTAATAGAAAAATATAAAGATGGAGAGATCAAATTTGAAGAGCTTTTAAATCGACTGGCTCTACTGTATTCTCCCTGACATTTAATTGGCATATATGTTAATTACATGAGACACAAGACAGAAAATTTAGAAGATCAACACTGCTTCAGAGTGATGGAAAGGCCAATGATCCAGATAGTATCTCAGCTGAAGCAATCATGGCGGATGTTGACACTTTCACAGGAATATTGTACAAATTGCTTGGTGAAGTGTGGGAAAGAGAAGACCGCATAATTAAGTTGCCAAAGAAGGGAGATCTGCAACCCTGTGCAAATTACAGAGGAGAAATGTTATTATTCGTACCTAAGAAAATATATTTGATCATTCTAGTGAGATTGAAAATAACTATTGACAAACAGCTGCGAGAGTAACAGGCAGGCTTTTGATTAAACAGGTCCTATGTAAATCAGATATAAACTTTGCACATAGTTGTTGAACAGAGTGTGTAATGTAACTCACCACTTTATATAGGATCAAGATACTGAGCACTGCATGAGCTGCAGTGATCAGCGAACCAGAGCTACCATGACTCTTCTACACCTCCATGTGGTGATCCTTGATAACAAGTTGCAACAGAGCAGACTGGCTAAGGAGAAGTGATCGAAGAGGGAAGACTAGCTGGTACTAAAAAATGCCTGCTGAAGTTGGATGTGTCGATCGAAAGGTGCAAGTATCTCTGTCAAGCTGTAAACTACGACACAGCTCATTCAATTCCCCAGACAACATCATACTACTTGCAAAGCTTTTTTCAGGGTTTGGTAGCAGGAGATTGAGAACGAAGATGACGATGACTTTATATTGGATTCATGTACTGCAAAGAAACCTTTTACAGCTTAGACAGAAATTCACTATGGGTATATGAATGTATATGTATGTATGTATATATATATATATATATATATATCATAGGCGTCTAAGTCTCTGTAGACATTGCGTGGCGCCCTGTGAATTTTGTCCAGCTCCGTCTCCTATATTTCAACACTGTCTGCTATGGCTGTAAAGGCCGATCCACGAGTGACAATCCCTGCCACAGAACGTACAGCCATGCTGAGGATACTTCAGTCTTTCTCTTTTCTCTGCAGCCAGAAGGCCTCTACGAGCATCAGCAGCCACTACATTCCCTCAAACTGACTATCTCCAAACGGCTTGGTCCTAAGCAATTGTTTCCCAGCATGCAGATGGGATATCGCAAGACTCCATGTCCCTCTTTTATACGTCCTTGAATCGTACTGTGGGCATCCTCACTATTGGTTTCTAGAACCGCATCATCTGCAAATAGCATTTCCCAAATGAGCACCGTCCTCACCTTGGTCTTCGCTCGCAGCTGGACAGGTTGTCAAACAGGTTTTTTTATATATGTATAGGAAGTAGCATGTCCTTTGCAGAATGTTGCGAAACAGACATTGCCTCATATATATTTCATCTTCCGCTCCAATCTAAGACAGGCTCTATGGACATACTGATGAATTCAGGCCGTGCCGGGCCACTGCTTTATTTAGGGAAATTCAAGTTGAAACCTGAAAGTGTACAGAGAAAAATATATATCTAAAATACAAACGCTAATAGCCTTTTATCTGCTGTTATTAACTTAATTTTTGTCTTTTAATAATCTTAAAACAATCAAATGCAAGTTATAAACAATTTAATATTTATTTATAAAACAATAACACAAGCGATACAAAGCACATAGTGTTTGAAAATAAACTGATGACAACAACAATGTAGGTACGAAACAATTCAGGCAGTGGTGGCAGCATATGGAATGCAGGGAATGAGGTAAATGAAAAGGTGTACAGCTGAAAAGGTATACACAATGGGAGTGTACAAAATTTGAGGTATGCCTGTACATAGAAAGATTGCTTTTGGATGGACATTTTTCTCTGTCGAATGGATACTCCTTCAGGAATATCTTGGTAACAACATACAGTTTTTATTAAATGGATATTGATGTCAGACAAAAATCACCGATAGTGAAGGCGATTGAGGCTTGCTATGTGTCTATAGACTTCCCTTAAATGGATATTGATGTCAGACAAAAATCACCGATAGTGAAGGCGATTGAGGCTTGCTATGTGTCTATAGACTTCCCTTCGCGTGTTTCCCATGTCATTTCTGATGAGCCGAGTTTCTTTGAACATATTATGTTGCTTTCACAAAGACTACAATGAAAAATGTAGTTTATAAATGTTGAAGTAAGGGAAAGAACCTGACAAATGCCAAGTGAAGAAGAAAGGGAAAAGGCTAAAGGTGGAAAAGACATCTATTTATTAATGTCTCTTATAAATGCTAGAAAGGATACAAAGAAGAGCTACTAAACTGATAATGGGATTCCAGAATTATAGTTATGAGGAAAGACTCAGAAGCCTCTGTGTGGCAGAGAGCTTGTGAAACATCGGAGATAAAAAATTTAGGTCTTATCTTAAGTGAACTAGTAATGATAATAAAATTTGGGTCAAGTTAAACTTAGAACACATCAGCACCTGAGGTAGATGGCATAATAAAATAACTACATTGAACTTTAGATTCCTTTGTTTAGCCCAGATTTGTAACCAAAAGGTGAATTATGAGATTTGAGTAAAGCCTTAACAGACTCTACTCATAAGTGGAACAGACTTTAGGAATCCATCTTCTGAGGTGACACTATTAAGCTTGGGGGAGCTAGGAATACTAAGTTTCTATTGTTCTATTCCACAAATGTCATAATTCACCTTTTCACTACAATTTGGAGCATATGGGAAATTACCCACTTTTCTGGAGGTCTCTTAAATAAAATGTAATGAATACTGTGTGTTAGCTATTGATTTTTAGTTTTAACATTTAAAAAATAGGCACATTACATCTACATTCTTGAAATTATTGTTTATTTTGTCCTTTTTTCAGTGTGAAGAATGAATATGAGAACACCAGCTTCACTTTTGAATGAGGATGAGCCAGAAATTATCCCAATTGTTCAAAATCAAGAAGTTGATTTTTCTGAATACATGTGGATGGAAGAAATGGAAGAATTTGACAGACAGGTGGGTTATGAGTATATTTGGATGGAAGAATTTGACAGACAGGTGGGTTATGAGTATATGTGGATGGAAGAATTTGACAGACAGGTGGGTTATGAGTATATGTGGATGGAAGAATTTGACAGGTGGGTTATGAATATATGTGGATGGAAGAATTTGACAGGTAGGTGGGTTATGAGTATATTTGGATGGAAGAATTTGACAGGCAGGTGGGTTATGAGTATATGTGGATGGAAGAATTTGACAGGCACATACATTCTTAATAAATGGTGATGGAATAATTTGACAGGCAGGTGGGTTATGAGTATATGTGGATGGAAGAATTTGACAGGTAGGTGGGTTATGAATAAATGTGGATGGAAGAATTTGACAGGTAGGTGGGTTATGAATATATGTGGATGGAAGAATTTGACAGGTAGGTGGGTTATGAATATATGTGGATGGAAGAATTTGACAGGTAGGTGGGTTATGAGTATATGTGGATGCAAGAATTTGACAGGTAGGTGGGTTATGAATATATGTGGATGGAAGAATTTGACAGGTAGGTGGGTTATGAATATATGTGGATGGAAGAATTTGACAGGTAGGTGGGTTATGAATATATGTGGATGGAAGAATTTGACAGGTAGGTGGGTTATGAATATATGTGGATGGAAGAATTTGACAGGTAGGTGCGTTATGAATATATGTGGATGGAAGAATTTGACAGGTAGGTGGGTTATGAATATATGTGGATGGAAGAATTTGACAGGTAGGTGGGTTATGAGTATATGTGGATGGAAGAATTTGACAGGTAGGTGGGTTATGAATATATGTGGATGGAAGAATTTGACAGGTAGGTGGGTTATGAGTATATGTGGATGGAAGAATTTGACAGGTAGGTGGGTTATGAATATATATGGATGGAAGAATTTGACAGGCAGGTGGGTTATGAATATATGTGGATGGAAGAATTTGACAGGTAGGTGGGTTATGAATATATGTGGATGGAAGAATTTGACAGGTAGGTGGGTTATGAATATATGTGGATGGAAGAATTTGACAGGTAGGTGGGTTATGAATATATGTGGATGGAAGAATTTGACAGGTAGGTGGGTTATGAATATATGTGGATGGAAGAATTTGACAGGTAGGTGGGTTATGAATATATGTGGATGGAAGAATTTGACAGACAGGTGGGTTATGAATATATTTGGATGGAAGAATTTGACAGGCAGGTGAGTTATGAATATATTTGGATGGAAGAATTTGACAGGCAGGTGGGTTATGAATATATTTGGATGGAAGAATTTGACAGGCAGGTGGGTTATGAATATATGTGGATGGAAGAATTTGACAGGCAGGTGGGTTATGAATATATTTGGATGGAAGAATTTGACAGGCAGGTGGGTTATGAGTATATTTGGATGGAAGAATTTGACAGGCACATACATTCTTAATAAATGGTGATGGAAGAATTTGACAGGCAGGTGGGTTATGAGTATATTTGGATGGATAAATTTGACAGGCAGGTGGGTTATGAGTATATGTGGATGGAAGAATTTGACAGGCAGGTGGGTTATGAGTATATGTGGATGGAAGAATTTGACAGGCACATACATTCTTAATAAATGGTGATGGAATAATTTGACAGGCAGGTGGGTTATGAGTATATGTGGATGGAAGAATTTGACAGGTAGGTGGGTTATGAATAAATGTGGATGGAAGAATTTGACAGGTAGGTGGGTTATGAATATATGTGGATGGAAGAATTTGACAGGTAGGTGGGTTATGAGTATATGTGGATGGAAGAATTTGACAGGTAGGTGGGTTATGAATATATGTGGATGGAAGAATTTGACAGGTAGGTGGGTTATGAATATATGTGGATGGAAGAATTTGACAGGTAGGTGGGTTATGAATATATGTGGATGGAAGAATTTGACAGGTAGGTGGGTTATGAATATATGTGGATGGAAGAATTTGACAGGTAGGTGGGTTATGAATATATGTGGATGGAAGAATTTGACAGGTAGGTGGGTTATGAGTATATGTGGATGGAAGAATTTGACAGGTAGGTGGGTTATGAATATATGTGGATGGAAGAATTTGACAGGCAGGTGGGTTATGAATATATTTGGATGGAAGAATTTGACAGGCAGGTGGGTTATGAATATATTTGGATGGAAGAATTTGACAGGCAGGTGGGTTATGAGTATATTTGGATGGAAGAATTTGACAGGCACATACATTCTTAATAAATGGTGATGGAAGAATTTGACAGGCAGGTGGGTTATGAGTATATGTGGATGGAAGAATTTGACAGGTAGGTGGGTTATGAATATATGTGGATGGAAGAATTTGACAGGTAGGTGGGTTATGAATATATGTGGATGGAAGAATTTGACAGGTAGGTGGGTTATGAGTATATGTGGATGGAAGAATTTGACAGGTAGGTGGGTTATGAATATATGTGGATGGAAGAATTTGACAGGTAGGTGGGTTATGAATATATGTGGATGGAAGAATTTGACAGGTAGGTGGGTTATGAATATATGTGGATGGAAGAATTTGACAGGTAGGTGGGTTATGAATATATGTGGATGGAAGAATTTGACAGGTGGGTAATGAATATATGTGGATGGAAGAATTTGACAGGTAGGTGGGTTATGAATATATGTGGATGGAAGAATTTGACAGGCAGGTGGGTTATGAATATATGTGGATGGAAGAATTTGACAGGTAGGTGGGTTATGAATATATGTGGATGGAAGAATTTGACAGGTAGGTGGGTTATGAATATATGTGGATGGTAGAATTTGACAGGTAGGTGGGTTATGAATATATGTGGATGGAAGAATTTGACAGGTAGGTGGGTTATGAATATATGTGGATGGAAGAATTTGACAGGTAGGTGGGTTATGAATATATGTGGATGGAAGAATTTGACAGACAGGTGGGTTATGAATATATTTGGATGGAAGAATTTGACAGGCAGGTGGGTTATGAATATATTTGGATGGAAGAATTTGACAGGCAGGTGGGTTATGAATATATTTGGATGGAAGAATTTGACAGGCATGTGGGTTATGAATATATGTGGATGGAAGAATTTGACAGGCAGGTGGGTTATGAATATATTTGGATGGAAGAATTTGACAGGCAGGTGGGTTATGAATATATTTGGATGGAAGAATTTGACAGGCACATACATTCTTAATAAATGGTGATGGAAGAATTTGATAGGCAGGTGGGTTATGAGTATATTTGGATGGAAGAATTTGACAGGCACATACATTCTTAATAAATGGTGATGGAAGAATTTGACAGGCAGGTGGGTTATGAGTATATTTGGATGGATAAATTTGACAGGCAGGTGGGTTATGAGTATATGTGGATGGAAGAATTTGACAGGCAGGTGGGTTATGAATATATGTGGATGGAAGAATTTGACAGGCAGGTGGGTTATTGTGTACAAAACTGTGCTGCTTTTAATACTTTCTAGTAGTTGTGTTAATGTTTACACATTAAAAAAAAGGAAATAAAGAAACAAAATGAATGGTATCCAGGTTGAAAAGAATAGACAACAGTCACCTTACAAGCATGATGTATGAAATGACTAAAGAGAGTTGTACCTGGTGCTACTAACCTCAACATGTAAAACCAGTGTTATTGAAGAACCCACTGCAAATTCTCAGAAACAGGCTACCTGCGAAGGGGCAAATTGTTTAGTGGTGGCTAAAAATGTGAATCAATCGCTCATTGTTGCATGAATATATTTGATCTTTGTAGCAATCAAGAAACTTATAACAGCCAAATTGGTTGGCAGTTGTCATAAGCGACGTTCTGCAAAGGATATGCTAGTTACATTTTACAACAATCCGTCATTCAAGATTAATTGCATCTACTTGGTGGAATGTATTGTACAAAAATGTATCAATTATGAAATACAATCTTAACCGTGAATGATTTGTTAGTTGTGCACATTTGCTACTTTATATCCACAGGTAGAAGAAGAACTGAAAGAGCAGGAGTTGATTGAACAGTGTTTTGAAGATTTATATGAAATGGAACAAATAGCTTCAGAAATCCTTTCGAGATCACCAGTAGAGAATGGTTTCATTACATTTGACTCCTCATCTTATGCTGGTTTGAGAACTGTTGGAATGGCTCGGGCCAGGCAAGAACATGCAGTTTCTGTTGCCAGTCAGGAGGAGGTAATTTTTTCTTATATCTTAGCATTCATTTCTTTGCTGCTTTGGAATATATTTTTACTGAAATTTTTATTGTGTGTCATAAACTATGAACTGCTCACCCAAAAAGAATGACAAGTACATTAAATATAATTACTTCTTCTTTTCCTCCTCTATTTAACTCTGTACAAATCAGATGGCCACCATTGTAGATGGCTGTATGCAGAAACCATGATGGTTTCTGTAACAATTTGTTTTACATGATGATTTTGCTAATCCTATGTGCGCAACTTTTTACAACTTTTGTGAGGGAGAGGGGGTGCTGCAGTGGGCTTTTTCTTTACTCCACATGGAACACATGTAAATAGTGCTTTTTAGACCTGAGCCTCTGCTGTTTTCACTTCTTTTTTTCTATATACTGTACTGTATTTATTGTGGTCATCAGGCACGTAGCGAAATGTCATTTAAACTCATCTGTCTTTTGTCTTGGAGTACCCTTCCGAACCAAGCTCTTGTCATAGGCAATCCCCCCATCTCATTGTTGGATATTCAGGTTGACGATTATATGCGCAGGGCCACTATGATGTCACTTTATGTGTCCTTTTATTGTCAGGCAAGCTTACAGCATTACAAGTCCACTTCACTTTATTAGCAATACCCTATTTGTGAATGTTAGTGAAGCAAGTTTTAAACTATTGAGTAGCTTGGAGACACAAAATGCAAATTTTTCGTAGGTTCCACATCTTACAGCCATATGTCAAGGCTGAAATAACCATGCTGTTAAAGATTTGAGCTCTCATTTCACTGATTTTCATCGGTTGGAGAAAGGGCCTAATGCGATTGAAGCTGAATCATCTTTTGTTCAAGATCTCTTGATCTCAAGGAAGTATCTAATTTCTTGGTCTAAGTAGATTGTTGTTGTTGTTGAAGGAATGTCCACAATGGATAGATTGACCCTTTTGTGTGCCCTATAAAGGACATTTAATGGCAGTTTGTTGTAGCTTTCCTGACATCTTGAGCGTGCTGATGAAGGGTGGACTGGCGTGCTCCAGGTGGTTGTGCTAAGCTTGGCTTCATCTGCGTGTCCCTCATTGCTACAGGGATCACATCAATCCTTCGCCTTGTTAGCCAGGTTGCTATGAAAACAGTCTTGTTTCCAGAAAGGGCTACGGGGAAACCAAGAAGAGGGTCTTGGTCAATATACTTTGCCTGACTCTGACCAAAATGTCTGATCAGTATGTTTTGCCTGACCAGAAGTTAGTCTTTCTTCCCGTCCAAATAGATGTACAAAGTCATGTCTTTAATGGGATCATTTCAAAGCTGCATTTCCTCATAGGAACAGAAAGCATTCAACACGTAATGGGTCTAAAGTCTATTTATTATTAAACCAACAATCACACTTGCGTTGTTGAGTTCATTTAGACATTGCTCAGCTTCCTTATGGATGATGGTGAATATGTCATCTGCAAACCGAAGATGGCTAAACATTTCACGATCTATGTGATACCCTTTTCATCTTAATTTTAATGTGCTTTAGTTAGACCATTCAGAGGCGCGAAGACCATTAGATACCGTCGTAGTTCTGACCACAAACGATGCCGACTAGCAATCCGACGGAGTTGCTTCGATGACTCTGCGGGCAGCTTTCGGGAAACCAAAGTGTTTGGGCTCCGGGGGAAGTATGGTTGCAAAGCTGAAACTTAAAGGAATTGACGGAAGGGCACCACCAGGAGTGGAGCCTGCGGCTTAATTTGACTCAACACGGCCAAACACTGAAATGATTGACAGGCCGAGAGCACTTTCGTTGAGTCCAATATGGAACGGGTGCTGGAATTAGACCCTCGAAAATCTGGGGCTATGCTCTCGGTGGCTTGACTGTCTCGTATCCAGTGTTCGATAAAGGAATTGATGGAAGGGCACCACCAGGAGTGGAGCCTGCGGCTTAATTTGACTCAACACGCCAATACTGTAGAATGACTGACAAATCGAGAGCACTTTCGTTGGGTCTAATAGTGAACATGTGCTGGTATTAGACCCATGGAAGACAGGTCAGCTTTTTAACCTTTTAATGAAAGAGCGCTACGGTAATCTTGTTTTAACCCTGCAGAAATCACGGGTTCCAGATACCTGGTCATTCACAAACAAAAAAGCCCTCTATTGATTCGTCTGGTCTAATAGTGAACGGGTGCTGGTAATAGACCCTTGGAAGACAGGTCAGTTTTACCCTACTAATGACAGGGCGTTGCTACGGTAATCCTCCTCAATTCGAGAGGAGCCGCAGACATTTTGGTTCACGTACCAGGCTGATAAGCCAATGGCGCGAGGCTACCATGTGAGGGATTACGGCCGAACGCCTCTAAGCCAGAATCCCGCCCAAAATCTCAGCACCACTGCGATGGGAGGCTGCAATATGGTCGGGACCTGGGGCTCGCGCCTCAGTCCCCACCCTGTCGAGCCACAGAAAGAGGTCTCTGCCGCCTGCCGAACAAAGCGGGCGGGCAGCTGCTTGATATTCACCCCATACGGCGATGAGGTGCGAAACCACCAACAGAAGACTTAGTTCTTGGTCGGGGTGTCGTATACAGTAGAGCAGCCACCTCACTGTGAACTGTCAAGACTCAGCCCCTGACCATGAGATATATCCGCACACCAGGCGAACAACATCTCTGGGACATTACCAGGCTTGTCCCCTGGCTAAATGCACTCCTGCCTCGATCTCTGCCTCTGAATGCTATCAGCCATACCAAATGGACGCAGAAGAGATGCAGGCTAGTGGACATTGCACATCTGCCATATTGTGTCAACCTCCCAGGTGGCGGGGAATGCTAGGCGTACCATCACTGCAGAGAAGCCGAGAAAAAAAAGGGAGCAAAGAGATACCCCACTCACATGCATATGCTACGTTTCTGGCAGGACGTGACGATCCTGGGATACAGACACACTGGACTGCCTCTCTTTCGGGTTAGTACAAACCAGTACATAGTCCATATCATATCTCATATATCATCACCGCACCCTATAGACACGAGTATTGAAGACTCGTTAGTCCTGTAAGACAACTTCCATAAGAGAGGCAACTCTGATCACAAACAACTGCTGCCTTGCAGATAGGCTGGGGACAGCCAAAGGCTAAGCAGGGCATCCCTACAGAAACGGATACACTGAGCCACAGGCTTAACAAAATAAAACAGTGCAGCGTAAATATCACTGTAAACAGCGTACGATGAAGAAGAAGAAGAAGACCATTCAATACAGCAAGTGCCAGATTAAGTGTGTTTGTTGTAAAAGAACAAAGTGGGAATATTGATGGGCTCCGAGGTGCATATTATATATTTGTTTTTGGTTTTTTTGCATTCACCTTATTTCTCTATTCCCCCAAGACGGTGTGCGTTGCACTATGTTTTTATTTTGTGCCTGTCTGCCCATGTGCATCCGACTACGGCATGCATTTTATGTTAGGGTCTGCTTCCTCCTGCATTTTTGAAGGGTTTGCTTCCGCAGGGTAACGGGGGTCAGACCCAGCACCTTTGTTTTGTGAGCCGTGTCACATAACCACTAGCCTACACAGTTCCCGGCATGTTATATAAGAACAAAGTAGAAATATTGATGAGCTCCTGTGTAGATTTTAGGTCATATCTTGTGAATGATAATCAGAACTACAGATTGTAGAGGTTAAGCTGCAGTCTATTATGTTAAATTCTCATCCATTTAAGGATAATTGGAACAAATGCTCATCAAAGTATCTGAGCTATCTGTGTCAAAAAAGTACGTTTTAGCAGATCAGTTCCTCATTAAATTTCTCAGCTGTCTGCTTCACATGTAGCATTCTCCTAGAACCACATTTCTGCCATATTAAATTCATTTTTGTTCTGTTTTGTTTATTCATTGTCAATTATTTACAACTGTAAAGCAGTATTGTTTCTACATATTTCTGTAAGTCTTCATCTCACATTCATTACCAGCCTGTTTGTTTTTGTTTTTTTTGTGTCTTAAGGTTCAGTTCAGTTCAAGTACCATCTCCACATCGAAGGTCAACTGCAATGCATCTCCAGTGTCCTCTGTTTCTTTCCACTTATAGTTTTGTTTATATCTGGCTCGTTGACCCTTCACATTTCCTTCCAGTTTTGTTTTAAGCAAGGCCTTATGTCTTTCTATGTGACTAAAATATAGTAATTATTGGGCTGATTTTGTTCGTCATTTCTCTTTGCATTCTTAGTTGCTCCAAGACTTCCTTATTTTTTTCTGTGAGATGTGACCAATTATTCTATACATCCACATTTCAAAGGCATCAATTCTCTTTTCCAATCATTAGTTTATTGATCCTGTTCCTGTGTCATACAGTAAAGACAGGTATACATAATATTTGATCACTCTCACTTTTAATTTGTGTGTGAGTGGCTTAATGTCATTTTAAGACTCATGTTGGTGAAAACAGATTTGGCTATCCCTATTCCTTTCTGATTTCTGTTTTCACATCTTCTATGCTCCATTGTTATATTTTCAAAATTGTTCTCAATATTAATGTCTAATCTTCTTCTTTGGCGTTCGTCATACTTTACAGCGAGACTGCAATATCTGCACCTTTCGACCAAAAGGTTTATTAGGGTCAGATACATGGACAAACTGGAAACAGAGCATAATGACTACACAAGAAATGATGGTTTTATTACCAGTTAAACAGAAGAAAGCAGGTGCTGGTCTTCAGACTCCCCACCGACCACAAAGACAGAGGTACCATCTATTCGATAAACTGAAGATAGGTGCTACTGCTGATTGCACCTGTGGTACTGGGACCCTTGAACATCTGCTGTAAAATTGCCTGACATACAAGGAACAGAGAAAGCACATGTGGCATTACCAATGCCAACACTAGACAAACTCTATGGTAGTGTCAGTCTCAGGATGACCGCTGCTTTCTTTGATGAACAAATTGAATTCAACCTCTGACAGGATATGAAGAAGATAAGTAAAGCCTGACACATCTGATTTCAACTGGCTCTTTTGAGCACCAGGCTTGTCTTCCCACTATCACTATCCTTTAGCCAGACTACACTACTGACTAGAGCAGCTTGTTTCCCGAGCCGCTACCTGGAGTCCCTGGCTGCCGTCAGCTCATTCACTGCTCATTCTTGGCCTCATACACATGACTTTTGTTCTTTACTTGAATCACGAGTTATGAAGTTCTTGTTCGATTTCAACCCATAGAACTGTTGTCATCTGCATATCTAGGTTTATTATGGATATTCCACTAATGCTTCCTGGCATTTCCTCTTATCTGTCAGAAAATTTGTAGTGTCTAAATGTTAAATAGACAAGGGGACTGTACACATCCTTGTTGCACTCGTCTTACGTCTGCATCTAGACATGGTGAGCAAACCCTGCCAGATCTTAGAGAGTAATTTTGCTCTCTGTATGTGCTACTTTGTATTCTCATGTCTTTTCCATTCGTACCTGTGTTTTCCAGATGTATAATTAGTTGTTATTGCTGTACTCTGTCAAATGTTCTTTTGGAGTCCATAAAGTACATTTAAATTATTTTTTATACTTCTATATACTTGTCTGAAAGAGTCCATAAACAGACTATTGCTTTCTTGTGCCACTGTTATGTCGAAATTCAAATTTTTCTCCTGAACAGAATTGTAATGGTGTGGTTCATCAGGCCGATAATTCTCAAAACTGAATATTTGGAGGTATAAAGATAAAAATAATCAGGTAGCTCGATATCCATCCTGTATTGTAGATGTCATTACATAAATCAGTGATTTTTGTCTACACTGAATTCTTCTAACGTTCTTACATTTATTGTGTGCATACCTGTTTTTTTTTTGGTCTCCTTATTCAAATCTTTTATTGTTTTCTCCACCTCTTATCTCAGAATGCTGGAACTGTCATTATTAAATATTGTCGGTTTGTCATCTCTGTTGTCATTGAAAAGACTATCATTGTTTATTTTTAGTTACTGCTTTAGCTTGTAATTATCCTGTTCTTTTGTGCAACCTCTGTCTTCTATATTTTAATGTAACATTTTTATAAATCCTCTTGCAGGTAATTATCTCTAGCAAGTTGAACCCGTTGGCACCAGAATTCTTCCCAAGAGGGTAGTACAGCTAACAAGTACAATATTAGCAATAGGGAAGAACTGCAGCATTTACAATTTTGAAAACTTTAGTCACTGTTGTATGTTCACAACAGCTTTGTTGCTGTCAAGACTGCCCATGTGTTTTTGTGTGATGTCTAATTGTGAAATATTTTGTTGTGCTTGATAGCTCAATTTTAAAAATACTTTCTGCAATATGTTCAAATACTTCTTTGTATTAGTTCTTTGAACCCTCATTCCATTATAAAATTTGCCAAATTCTCCATGACGTTTTCATTCTGGTCATGTTTTTGTTTTTGGAAGTTCTTGATATAAGTGTTACTGTGCACTGATAGAATGACTGCTGATCACCTACTGAAAACATATTAGTTACTTGGAAAACACATGTGATCATCACAGACTCTTTCTTAGATAAGCTATATGGAGTTAGCAATAACCTCAGACTGATTTATGACTGCTTTCTTTAGATGTATTCAAACAACCAAAAATTTTGTAATGTAGTTTATTTTCCCCATTAGGTATTCTGTACTGCTGGAAAGAGATTTTATGACAGAATGTTATGAGAATTTCTGAATATTTTATAGTTACATTTATTGCTGAGAAGTTTGTGTTCTATGCCAAATAAATGACAGAAGTGACTGACTCTACTGTGACAATCTATAGATTAAAATATGTATTTCCACTCATTTCTTGTATTCTCTTCTGTCTCAAACAAAGTTCTCAAAGTAAAGTTAACTTATTTCTGAATGTTTCCAGACTTCCATGAACATGTGAATTCCTTATCTTGCCATCTTAATGCAAACTGGTGAATAGAAATGTATGTTGTTAAATGTTGAGTGACAATGAGGTGACTGTCAAATTTGTTATGTAAATAACAGTACATCCATCTAGAAGCATATTGTACAACAGTGATCTCATTACCACAACTGATAGCTTTTCGTTTTATAGGAATACTGTGTGATCAGCTTCAGATATCTACTAGGATTTTGCTTGTTGAAATGTAATGAGTAAGATTTATATTAATTTTAGTTATTTACTTCGACATACATTTTTTAAAAGACAAATAGTCAGCTGCAGGTTTTATCTAGCGTAAGAACACCTGGAAGAAATAAGGTATTTGAAACAGATGTTGTATATATAAGAAGACACTCTAGTGGATGAAGTAGTGGCAGCTGAACAACCAACGGTATAATTAAATAGCCAGCTTGTAAGTTCTGCTATATTTTTCTACAGCCTCTGTTGGCAGCTGTGAAAAAAAGCTGAAATGAAGGCAGAAAGCCAGTTTGTTTTGTGGCATTATCTTTACCTCATTTCAATAATTATTTTCATTGATACAAGTGACTTTCATACTTGTTTGTTGTGTTCTTAAAGTTCTGCCAGTGTCAATGTTAGTTTTATATCTTAGTTTAATTTTCATCCACACAGTATTGGTTAATTGAGCTTGAATGTCAAGTATGGGTAAATATTTGACTTTTTATCATTTATGCCTTTTTTTTCTTTTAATTTGTTTGGTTGCTTTTTTTTCTTACGGTTTTTTTTTTTTTAAAATAAATAAAGAACCAACAAAACTTTTAGTCATTTTTATTTACATCTTTTTCTTAATGACTGCTACTGCCATTCTGTCTACTCAGCTGTAAATATATACCTGACAACGTAAGGGGAAAGTTTCATAGTAGCAGCAGAAGCTATAGATGCTCTTTTGTCTGCACTTTCAACAATGGTGGAGTCAGTACACATAGTATCGTCCAGGTGCAATGAAATGGTTCCTTTTAGACAATTTCCATTTTTACATGTTTTTCATCATTGCAAAAATTATTTTATTTTTTTAATTTGTCTCTGGCTTTGGTGTTGTTTATTGTCCAACAAGCTAATTCTGGGTGGCATGCTGGGATAGTCTAAATTGAAATTATGGATTTGCCTCGCATGTCTACTATACACTTCCATGTTTTGCAGTCATGCAGAAGAACGTTCCGCAGATATGTCTTCCCAAAATGTTCAATTAAAATCCAGTGCCTTTATGTCCTGCTTATACACATCTTTGAACCTCAGCTGTGGTCGGCTGACTGTTCTTTCACCACACACCATAGCTTTGGAGATGCGATGAACATGACCAAGCCATCTTAGTCTTTGCTGCTTATAGAGAGCGTATATACTTTGGAGACCAGTGTGAGAATGCAACTCTGTTTTTGTAACCCTGTCTCTCTATGATACACTAAGAATGGTTCTCATGCACCATAGGTAAAAGGTGTTGAGCCTTTGCTCTTGTTTGACATAGGACATAGGTTGCCCATGTTTGGCTATCATATAGAAGAGTACCGATGACACAGGCATTGTAGACATGGCCTTAGTTTTGGCTGTAAGTTTGGAGGTTCTCATAGCGTTGTGAAACTGGAAAATATAGCTGCAGCTTTACCCTGTGATTGCCCATGTCGGGGTCTAGGGAGAGTTTGTCGTTGATTAGGTACCCCATGTAAGTGAATTGGTTCACAGCTGGAAATTTGAAGTTGTTGATGGTAATGATTTGGGTGACATTTACATCTTGTCCCAGAACATTTGTTTAAGTCAGACTTATTGTAAAGCCAAAGTCTTTGTACGCCTGTAAGAAGCGATCTTTCAAATTCTGTATGCTGACTGTGAGTGATAATTGCATCATCATCAGCAAATAACATGTCAGAACTTTCCTGATCTTGGTTTTTGCCTTGAGTCTTGCAAGATTGAACATGATCATCTGATCTAGTGTGAAGGCAAATCCATTATGTTGCATTACCAACTGAGCGTACGAAGAAGAAGAAGCATTACCAAATGCATGTTTCAGTAGCAGTGCAAAGAAGATTCTGATTAATTGTCGGGGCCAGGGCGCAGCCTCGTTTAACACCACTGTGAATGCCAAGTGGTGGTGTTGCATTACTGTCAAATTGGACTGTCCTTTTATATACACATGGAATTATGGTCATTAAAGAGGGGGACTCAGTGATCTCAAGGTAAAGTGTTCGCCTCGGGGACTCAGTGGTCTGAAGGTAAAAGTGTTCGCCTCGGGTGCCGGAGGTCGTGTGTTCAAATTGTTGGAAACTGCAATTTTTTCACATGGATCTTCTGGTAGAAATTCCCCTGATCTCAGGGTAGTGAGATCAGTCTCCCTTGTTCAGTGTTGAGCACGTTAAAAATTCCTTGGCAGTTGGAAATCGAAAAGAGTAGGTTTAACGCCAAAATTCAAATTAAAAATCTACCCAAGTTGTTTGTTCTAACTGGCTGTGAATTTACTTAGCTCTAGTGTTTGAGTCTATTAAGATGAACTGGCACATCGGTAAAAACCACCCTCCAAGAAACTGGTTGTATACAGACTCTGTCTGTAGAGTCTTCTAAACTAGTATAAAGACGTAAAGTAATATTCAAATAATACAAGTGCAGTTATCGTCCTTGCAAGAATTAGAGATATACACAGTTGGGAGAAAGACAGGACTCTGCTATGACCATCCCGGTTAGATATTTTCATAGAAAAAATATTAACTAAATTTATTTGGCCACAATGGAACATCAATTATAGGAGTAAATATTATCACTAACCTACACGTCAGAGATGATGTAGATGCACTGGTTGGCAATAGTAAAGATCTACAAGCATGAAAGACTATTCTTGATACCACCTCTAAAAATATGATATGGAAATCAACACAGAGAAGAACTAGCTAATGACAAACAAGAATGAATGAATCAAAGAAAACATAATTTTAAGTAGGCAAAAATAAGTCACTTAATTTTAAAATAATCAAATTTGTGATAGGAGAAACGGGAAACGAGCAGAACTATGAGTAGAGAATGCCCAAGCAACCATTATTCTCACAACACTGAGTGCAGTGTAAAAAGTTCAGAATATATAACTTCGATCTAAATAATGCAAAAATTGATTCTCTCTTAATACCACTAAATGTGCACGAAATATGCTTAATTTGAATATTTTTTTAAAAACCGAGTAAGAGGATTCAAACATAATTTTAACAACATGCAAGGAAGATTTATAAAACTACAGTATACAAAATGCTATATGACAGAATATTTGACGATAAAAATACCTACTGACAGTTGTAAAAACAGGCAAACTTGTATGGCAAAGTCATGTTCCAAGATCAAATAGGCTACCCAATAGTATACTAACTAAAGAGAACATCATCATCTTCTTCTGCGTTCGTTCTGAATTTCCCGCTACCAAGATCTAACAGGGCTTTGCAAGTAGCAGGATGTAGTCCAGAGAACAGAATGCGTTGTCGCTAGCGAACAGATTGACTGTGATATTTGCACCTTTCGGTTTGACACAACCATCTTCGGCAAGTAAAAGGAACAGATCCTGGAAAGAGAAAGACGGGAAGACCCAAGGTTTGCTCGTCAGGTTATATCCAGAAACAGACAGGGGATGAATCAACAAAAATTCAGAAACACTGGCAACAGACAGAAATAAAACAGACAATTGATGCTACAGTGACATGTGATGTCTGAATGATCACATGGGTTACGGGAAAGAAGGAAAAGTTTAACTTGACTCATAGAAAGCTCAGTACAAAAGGTAAAGGAATAAATTAGAAAACCAAGGAACAGATCAGAGAAAGACCAAGTCTGGTATTTAAACAAACTAAAAACATAATCATTATTTAAATAATATGGTAAGTAGAGATTTCTATTAAAAGACTTATACACAGGATTATGTCGACCAGTCTTTACTTTTAATCTTAATTAGCGATTAAGATGTTGAGCAGTGCATGAGCTGGAGTGGTTACGACCCATAGCTGTCTGCAAGTGTCAGGACCAGCGAACCAAAGCTGTCAAGACCTCCACGCGGTGATCCTAGATAACAGGCTGCAACAGAGCAGACTGGCTAAGGAGAAGGGATCGAAGATGGAAGACTAACCCAGTACCGAAAAATGCCTACTGATGTCAGATGTGTTGGACTTAAAGGTGCAAATATCGCAGTCAAGCTGTAAACTATGACAACACATTCCTTTCTTTGGACAACATCCTGCTACTTGCAAAGCCCTTTTTAGGGCTTGGTAGCGTGTGATTGAGAGAACAAACGAAGAAGAAATCTTCATTACATTGTTATTCTCCTTCTGGCATATTCGATAATGTCTCAACACAACTTCACATATTATGTCTTGTGACTGACAACAGGCAGATAAGGTTGGCAATAAATATGTTTGTATATTTCCCCACCTACCTTCTTCTTTGTTCGTTCTCAATCTTTCACTAGTAAGCCCTGAAAAGGGCTTTGCAAGTAGCAGGATGTAGTCAGGAGAATGGAATGTGTTGTGTCATGGTTTACAGCTTGACTGCGATATTTGCATCTTTCGGTCCGACTCATTCGAATTCAGCAGGCATTTTTGAGTACCGGGTTGCCTACTTTCATCGATCCCTTCTACCTAGCCAGTCTCCTCTATTACAGCCTGCTATCCAGGATCACCGCATGGAGGTGTAGAAGGGTCTTGGCAGCTCTGGTTCGCAGGCACTGACGCTAGCAGGCAGCTATGGGTTGCTCACCGCTGCTGCTCAGCATCTTAATCCCATTTCCCACTTATCTATTTACTTGGCTCTTCTTCTAAAAACAGTTGTTTATCAGGGAGGCAATTAGAAGAAGCCCTAACTACAAGGCTGCAGGTGCGGACAACATAACGGCAGATGCCATAACAGCGTGTCATGATTAAGGGGTGAGCTTGTTCACAAAGATCTTTGATCAGGTGTGGATTGAAGAAAAGGTATCTGGTGATTGGTAAAGAGCGGTGGTGGTACCTATTTTGAAAAAACAAGGGCAGCAGGAAAGATTGCAGCTTGTTTAGGGGCAAACCCCTCCATAGCCCGCCAGAAACATTTTTGCACTGGTCCTTGAACAGTGACTTAGCGCTATTTTGTAGTCAGTGCTTCACAATCTGGATTCATGAAAAGAAGGATATGTACGGATACTATATTTACGTCAAGCAATTAAGTGAAAGAAACTATAGAATACAATAAGAAACTCCACGTGGCCTTTGTTGATCAGGAAAAGGCATTTGACCGGGTAAACAGATATAAGCTATGAAAGATAATGGTGGAATATGGTGTGGGTGGTATTTGTGCATTGTATGTAAACAGTGACGGTACAATACGAACAAATGCCATTATGACAAATTGGTTTCTAGTGCTGAGTGGTGTACAGGACAGAAGTGTGTTCTTTCTTCACTTTTATTCATAATTTATATAGATTAAAACAATGACCTACTTTAGATAGGCCGTAGGACTCACGGGAAAACCCCCTTGAAAGACAGCTGACTAAACGTCGAAACTGTGTAAACTATTGTCCATTTCACAATGGTTGCCGTAAATTGCCGCCAAATATCTCAATAAACATTACACCTATATGCATGATTTTTTATTTAGGCATAGATCCAATTCGAATGAGATTTTCTACATTAGGATCCACGTAATGCCCTTTTGTAAAGTTCATGTTGAAAGTTCATGTGTTTTAGGAGCTGTAAAAAGTAACTGGGCATTTCGTTGAAAATGTGTGAAAATGTAAAAGCACACGATATATAGAACATAAAAAGTACATGCTTCAGATGGATTGGTTCAGTTTTATAAATAGATGCTGGAGCAAACAATAAATGGTTATAATTCAGTTATGAGATCCATCTTCTAGCTGATTTGGGTGGCCCTGAATAGGACTGTTTTGCCAAGGTGATGAAACTTCTATTTCTCGGAATACAAACATGTCGGTTAATTTTTCACTTAATCATAGTCTGATGATTCCAACACATTGATGACTTTCTTTCAATAACCCTCTTCCTCTTTCAAGACATGGTCCTCACATTTAAGCCCAATAATATTTGTCTATATTTAAGAAGGCTGCATACTTTAGTTCTTTCATATATCATAGTTTCAAAGTTTTATTTTCAGCAACTACTTGTCCTTTAAGGAGTACCACGTAGCGAGGGGTATTATTTTTATAATTATTCTAACTTTATTAAAAATTGATATATATCTATATAACATTTAAGCAGGAACTGTAAAGATAATCACCCTACAAGATGGTATCATTTATTCTAATGTAACATCTCAAATATTAATTTAAAACGTAATCAAACAAACAAAATATTGAAAATTTATATTTTTTATAATGGCGAAACTCTGATTTTAATTTCTCCTGTGTCTTTGATCATATACACTGCATTTTTTCCTATAATGCATTCAAGATTATTCCTTCATTATAAACTACATCCAAAGATACATCTTTTACGATTGTGCTTTTATGAAAATTCAAATATTTACTCATTCTGTCAAAAAATGTGATACTCCAAATTACAATACCTCTTACACATTGTAAGATAGCTTGATTTCCACAGTTCTCAACTAAGTCGTGGTTATCTAGAATATATGTGCAAAATTGCAAGACAAGTGCTTTAAAAACAAAAAAGTTATCACCGAAACCGTCTACATTGCGGTTTTCGGTGTAAAGTTTAGGACACTATTTGTTACCATTTTCTGATGATTAAATACCTTGATTCTTATCAGTAACCTCCAACCTGTTATATAAACTCTTCAGTAACTGCCTGCAATCATTTAGTACAAATCTCCTCCTCCTTTTTGCCCTCATGGCATCATAGGAAGCCTTAATAGCTTTTCTCTGTTCATTTTTTGCAACAAAATGTACTTGTGTTCACCGAACTCTCTCAGATACTTGCAAGTATGTAATTCCATTACCAACACAGATTTTGCCCCATCATTTTAAACAAACTGCAATAGCAATAACAGCTTTCACAATAGTTAGACCATGACTCTTATTACTGGAACATATTTCAAGATAGCACTGTTCAGTCAATCATTGACATTTTGTGTATTTCATTCGAGACACTTTTTACTAGGTCCTAAAATACTGGTTTTATATTAGCCATAATAACAGCAGGTAGGTTACTGGCATGTTTGTATGAGGAGTTCCATATGCCACAGCTTTCCTATATGGACACCATTTGTTGTGGCCGTTTTTTCTAATTTGGTAGTGAAAAGTTCATAACACCACAGAACAACTGCATGTTTGCAAGCCCTCCTCCAACACATCTCAATGCTCCAAGATCCCAGAGCCTATAGATATCTTTAAAAGAGACATGGATAAGATCAATCTGTAAAACAAAGGAAATGGGTTTTTTTTCAAAATTGGAGGGGTTGAAAGTGGATAAATGTCCAGGTCAAGATAGTATTCATCCAAAATGGCTGTTTGAAATTAGAGACAAACTAGCAAAACCATTGGCTATATATATTATGTTTTCAATCACTTGCAATAAGGATTGTTCCATGAGATTGGAAAAATGTAGGAGTGATCCCCTTATTAAAAAAGGGCACAAAATCAGATCCAAAATTATAGACCGGTGAGTTTAATGAGCATAGTCTGTAAATTGTTATCGAAGAAAACATTGTAATGCATTTAGACAAGTTTAATCTAATCAGAAATAGTCAGCATGGGTTTACTAGATGAAGATTGTTCTTAACAAATCTATTAGAATTCATGGAGGAGGTTACTAAAATTATAGATAAAGGGAAGCCAGTGGATGTTATTTATCTAGATTTTGCAAAGGCCTTTGATAGAGTACCTCATCAAAAATTATTTCGAAAGTTAAAATCACATGGAATAGGTGGGGAAGTTACCAAATGGATTGAAAATTGGTTAACGAGAAGAAGGCACATGGTGGGCATAAATAAGGAGTACGCTGAGGGGTGTGTAGTGAAAAGTGGAGTGCCAGGGGCTTGGTTTTGGTGACCAATTTTGTTCTTGATATATATAAACGATTTGAACATTGATATGGGATCCATGATTGCAAAATTTGTTGATGACACAAAACTATGCAGTAGTGTCTCCTCTAGAGCAGAAGTGGATATATTGAGGTAGGATTTAGATAAAATTCGAAAATGGTCTGTAAGCTGGCAAATGGAGTTTAATGTAAATAAATGTACAGTCATGAACATTGGTAGATCCAATTTGGAACATAATTACAGATGAGCGAGAACATATTTAGAAAGATAGATAAGGAAAGGGACCTAGGAGTTATAATAGATCATACAGGTAAGGTGGCAGCGCATGAGCTGCAGTGGTCAGCGACCCATGGCTGACTGCTAGCATCAGGGCCAGCGAACCAAAGCTGCCAAGACCCTTTTACACTTCCATGCGGTGATCCTGGATAACAGGCTGCAGCAGGGCAGACTGGATAAGGAGATGGGATCAAAGAGGGAATGCTAACCCGGTACTCAAAAATGCTTGCTGAAGTCGGATGTGTTGGACCAAAAGGTGCAAATATCACAGTCAAGCTGTAAACTACGACACAACGTATTCTGTTCTCTGGACTACATTCTGCTTTTTAAGCCCTTGCAGGGCTTGGCAGCGGGAGATTGAGAACGAACGAAGTCAACCCAAGCCAGACAAGTAAGGTGAGTAAGCAAGTTCAGGTAGTAGTGAAAAAGGCAAATGCAATGTTTAGTATGATAAAAAGAAACATTAAACGTAGGAGCAAGTAAGTGATAGGCAAACTGTATAAAACATTAGTTAGACCTAGATTGGAGTACAGTGAACAGGTGTGGAGTCCTTATCATAGAGGGCATATAAACATGCTGGAAGAAATACAAAACAGAGTGACAAAGCTAAAAGTGGAATTACAGCTATCAGGAAAATCTAATAAAACTGGCCTAAAGTGTCTAGAAGAGAATAATTTGAGGTGACTTAATACAGGTTTATAAGATGATCAGAGGAATGGATAAATTAGACTATAACAAGTTTTTTTTCAAAATACAACCACCCACAAGAACAAAAGGGCATAGTTACAAATTAACTAACGAGAGGTCAAGATTAGATATTAAGAAATATTTCTTTAGTCAGAGAGTGGTGAATGCTTGGAATGTATTCCCACAGGAGGTAGTGGTCATATCAGGTCATCCCGTAACCAGTGAGATCGTTGGGGCACACGTGAAGACATCCTTACAAGCCCACGTCACCCTTCTTGGTCAGCGACTGCTGCCTGTGCCTCTTCTGGTTGGAGATTGGTTCATTCTTTTATGTTGTCCTCCCACCTCTTTTTGGGACGACATCTTCGTCGTCTGCCTTGCACCTGTCCATGCAAGATCGTATTTGCAAGACTTTTTAATCTCGATATGTGACCGTACCAAGCAAGTTTCCTTCTTTTAACAGTTGCCAAGAGGTCTTCAAATGGTCATATTGTTGTTGTCATTCTATCTCGTATTTCCTCATTTGTAACTCGATCTTTGTACATGAAAAAAATGTAGTGGAGGCAGGGACATTTAAGAATAGATTGGATGCGCATAGCTTTTAGATCAAGGTAATGTGAATTAAACTGGTTGTCTACAAACTCTGCAGAGTCTTCTAAACCAATATAACGACGTTAAGTTAAGTTAATACAGCAACCAGTTTATTGAATTCACACACAATGTATGAATTTTCAGTGACTTGAAAAGAGAAGAATTTAAGGTGACAATACAAGTTTATAAGATAATCACAGGAAAGGTTGAAAGGTTTTCAAAATGTAACCACCAGCGAGAACAAGAGGGCATAGATACAAATTAGCTAAAGAAAGGTCCAGATTGGATATTCGGAAATATTTTTTTTAGGCAGAGAGTGGTGAATGTTCAGAGTGCATTGCGCCAGAAAGTAGTGGAGATAATGACAGATGATGCAATTAAGAATAGATTGGACACACATAGCTTTTAGAGCACGGTAATGCAAATGTAACTGATTGTCTACATTCTCTGATGAGTCTTCTAAACCAGAATAAAAAATGTTACGTTAAGTTACAAATTACCCACATATTTTTGAATACATATATATATATATATATGATGAACGACAAAGAAGAAGACGAATATATATATATATATATATATATATATATATATATATATATATATATATAGAGAGAGAGAGAGAGAGAGAGAGAGAGAGAGAGGCATCTGACTATGTCGTTGTGTTGATTTTAGCTTTCTCCATCATCACCAATATCTCCCCAGTACTTTTTTCGATCCAGAGAATGTCCCCGATCCTAATCTCCTTCGCTTGATGTGTTACACCTATGTACTTGCTGCCACCATTTTTAACTGCATATGGAACGCACCTAAGGCTGTCATAACTGTTCAAACCCCGTGCGCTTTGGGTTGAAGCTGAACAGATTTCGTAAACCACGGGGAAAATGTTATTTCCAAAAATACTCACTGTCATGAAAGTGGTAATCATTTCAAAATACTGGTTTCATTCGGAGCGTTGGTTGTCAACAATAAAGAAAAGAAGATGAGTGGGTATTCAGTTTATTTCAGGACAGGATTTTGTGAAAGGATTATTTTCAACAGCGATGTGTTGTGTTTTGTACCGTTAATTTGTTTTATTTCTCCGAGTGGATAATGTATGGATTGATTATAAACCTTGGCACAATAGGAGTGCTGATTAGTTTTGAAATGTATGGGCTTGTTGGGTAACGCGAGTCTATCTGCATCCGCTTTCAGTAGGTTCCACACATTTAGCTACTTTGGTCAACATCTGTCTGAACAAATGCCAAATACCCGACCAACAGAAAACGTCAAAAACCATCATGATCCATAAAAAGGGGTGTCAAGGAAAATGACCGCTCAATCTGCCTGCTCTACTCCATTTATAAACTTCACCAGATTGATCGTCAACCATATAAACGATATTACAGAGAATATACCAAGAAGAGTCCATAGCTCAATGTTTGCAGACGATCTGGCTATGTGGACCTCTGAAAAGAATCTCACCATAGCAAGAAATCGGATGCAGACGGCCCTAACATCGCTGGAAGAGTGGGCGAACTCATGGCTGGTCAAAATAAACGAGGAGAAAACCACGTGCACAATATTCTCGCTCTCATTAAAACCCCAAAGTACCAAATTAAGTCTGAATGGCAAAATCCTGCAGCCAAACGACAACCCAACCTATCTGGGAGTCACGTTTGATCGGCGCATGACATGGAAAAGTCAGATTGAGAGAAACCGAATGAAAGCCAGAGAAAGAATGGCGATCATGAGGAAACTTGCTGGCACAAGCTGGGGAGCAGACGAAGGCATACTAAAGAAACTGTACACTGGAAGAGTGAGACCAGTTCTCGAGTATGGCATTGCGGCATGGACAACCGCAGCGAAGGCGAACTTCGATAAAGTTAACAAACTTCAAAACCAAGCCATGAGAATTATAACAGGTGGCATGAAGTCAACGCCAATTGTAGAACTTGAAAAGATTACAAAATTGCAATCCATGACCGATAGAAGAGACTGCAGAGCCCAGCTGCAGTCAGAGAAACTCAGAAGACTGACGGACCATCCAATGTACCAGAGACTAAACAATTTGGGAAATGGGAAACTAAAGCGGAGAAACTTTGCAGAAATAGCCAAAGCAAAGATGCACGAAGATCCCATAAACGCACTAATAACACCAAAACCCATCACTACTGTACGAAAACCTACTTGGAGGCAGGATATATTTCCAGAGGTGGTAGAAAATATACCAGGTATTGCAAACAAAAACTGCCAGAGTGAAAAAGAAAGGAGAGACACTACCCTAAGCTTCATAACGAAAAGCTACCCAAGCATGGACTGGACCCATGCATACACCGACGGTTCTGTAACAAACACTACACAGAACGGAGGGGCAGGAGCATTCCTGAACCTACCAAATGGCAGAAAAATAACACTGTCATTCGCTACTGGTAAGTACACAAGCAATTTCAGAGCAGAGGCAGAGGCACTGAGGGCGGCAGTGGAATAAATGGTAACACACAGTGAAAATGAGCCATATAGTCCTGCTGACAGATGCTCTCGAAGTAGTCACAGCGCTAAAAAGCCAGAAAAACACTGAGCTTAATGACTTAAGAGCAGCACTCTGCAAACTGTGCCAGCAGTCCGCACCAAAAAGGGTAGTGGTACAGTGGGTTCCGTCACACTGCAACATCCAAGGCAACGAGGAGGCAGACAGACTGGCAAAAGAAGGTGCAAGGCTACCACAAACAGATACCAGTATGACGTACGAAGAGTCAAAACGGCTTATCAAAGCCAGATACATGACCAAATGGGAAACCGAACATACTGGTTACACCAAAAACGATGCCTATTACCAGTTGAACCGAAGAGAGCAGGTCGTTGTCTTCAGACTTCGCACTGGCCACAACAGACTGAGGTACCACCTATTCAACAAATTGAAGATAGGGTGTACCGACGAATGCCCGTGCGGTACTGGTAAAATGACCACTGAACATCTGCTGCAGAACTGCCCGACAAACGAGGATCAGAGAGAGCAGATGTGGCCATTGCCAGTGGAACTGCAAGACAAGCTCTATGGTAGTGGCGAGAGTCTCAGGATGACCGCCGCTTTTTTCGAGAAAATAATGGTTACTGTCTGACTGTGTACGCAGAAGAAGAAGAAGAAGATCGTCAACCGCATAAAGAAGCTACTAGATGATAACCAACCAACCACGAGATCAGGAAGGTTTCATGCAAGCTGAGACATTCCTTGGTTTTCTTTTGTTCTGAGCTTTTTATCAGTCAAGTGTAACTTTTCATTCTTTCCCGTAACCCATGCGATCATTCAGACATCACATGTCACTATAGCATCAATTGTCTGTTTTATTAATCTGTTGACAATGTTTCTGAATTTTTGTTGATTCGTCCCCTGTCTGTTTCTGGATATAACCGGAACTGAACCACTTACCAAAATGAGATGCGCGCCTTGGAGATTGTCCTGTCGAAAACGTAAATTCTTATATCTACTTGGGTCAAGAGATCACGAACACCCATTTAATAAATCAGATGATCTCACAAAGGATAACAGCGGGCTGGCTCAGCTTCTACTGTATTCGACATATACTGTAACAGATGATAAACGACAACGCTGGCTCACACCTTCAACATTGTGGTTATTCCAGCAATGGTATATGGCTGTGAGCTGTGTAACCTACTATATTTATTACGTAATTTTGGGGTTGTAACAGACACGTGTTGTGAGACAAACATATGGTAGCAGATCTATCAATGCGATTGCCAATTTCGGGGTCTAGGGAGAGCTTATCACTGATTAGAGACCCCAGGTAAGTGAACTGGTCCGCAGTTGCCAGTTCATAGTTATCGATAGTGATGATTGGGGTAGTATTTACGTCTTGTCCCTGCACATTTGTTTTATTCAAGCTTTTTGTGAGGCGGAAATCTATCAATCTCTTGAGTTCTTGCAGACTGACAATAGCAGCCTCATCAGCAAATAAGTCAATGACAGTAACTTCCCTGATCTTGGTTTTAGCTTTAAGTCTCGCAAGATTAAACAGACGGCGGGCATCTGATCTAGTGCGAATACAAATCCCTTCTGTTGCAATACCAAATGCTTGCTTCAGTAGCAGCGCAAAGAAGATTCCGAATAGTGCTGGGGACCAGGACACCATCTTGTTTAACACCAAATTAAATATTTAATGAAGGTGATGAATTACCGTATCATGAAATGACACTATAAGCTGCAGCAGTTTGTTAGGATAACCTATTTTTTAGCAAGGGAGTTAACGCAAATGTATAGGAAGTATTAAAACTATAAGGTTTAAGGCATCCCATTAGGACGTTTAGGGCTTCATAGCTTAAACTGGCGTCGAAACATCAGGGCATAAGGGATGCCAGTGACCTTTATATCAACTTTACATTGGTGTCAGACGATTAGCTACCACAATTAACTGGTTCATTTCAGCACAGGTTCGTACTTTGATGTCTCAGTATGCTTGAGATGCAAGTTGAGTCTTGGCCGCCCCTTTTCCCGGAATTCTGGCTTTTAATATCCTCTTTAGTAGACTTTCACGTCGCATCTTGTGCCTTAACCAACTTAATCTGTTTTTGCAATGTTAAAGAAGTATTTGCAACGCTACTACTGATCCTCTCACTATGGCTTGATCATCATCAGCTTTGATGGTTTTTAACTTCATATAATTGATTTGAACACCCCTATTAGCTTTTAACTTCATATAATTGATTTGGGACAAGGATGCTGAGCAGCGCATGAGCTGCAGCGGTCAGCGACCTAAGTATAGCTGACTGCTAGCGTCAGGGCCAGCGAACCAGAGTTGCCAAGACCCTTTTACACCTCCACGCGGTGATCCTGGATAACAGGCTGCAATAGAGAAGACTGGCTAAGAAGGGATCGAAGAGGGAATGCTAATACGGTACTAAAAAAATGCTTGTTGAAGTCGGATGTGTTGGACAAGAAAGGTGCACATATCGCAGTCAGCTGTAAACTATGACACAACGCATTCCGTTCTCTGGACTACATTCTGCTACGTAGGCCCGTGTCATGGTTTGGTAGCGGGAGATTGAGAACGAACGAAGCCAAGCCATACAATTAGTTTTGACACCCCCATTATTAAACTGCAAACCATTTTTTTCCCATCATAATCTCAGAATATGCCTCATAAAGACGGCGAGGTTTAAGCAACCCTGTCGTACCATACGTCTTATTGAAAGTGGGTACGTCAGTCCTTCTTTTATTGCAATAATCGTCTCTTGATTTCCCTACAGGTTCTGGATTAGCCTATTAATTTGCATCGATACTTATTTTCTGCAACAAACTATGAACTACACTGTTTCTATTTATGTTTTGTAAATCGATTGTCGACCTTCAAAACCGCCGCAGCTTCGATGTATTTTGTCTTAGCACAATTCCGTCGTCAAGTGCCAGCTTTATTACTGATAGTTGTGTTCGTGAAAATAACTATATGCCAGAAAATGCGGATAAATAAGTGCAACACGTTTATAAATATATATCTCTAACTTGACAGAACATAAAAATATTTAATACAGGTACATTTTTAAAAACAAAACTAGGATATATTTGAACTAAAGAAAGTCAGTGTAGTTTATGATTTAAAGTGGATAGAAAACTTTGATTTCGTCACATCTAGAGTAGTTGAACGCGCGTAGGAAAACTGGACTAATCGTATCTACCGGCAAGCACAAGCATGGCGAGCGGAATGCCAATAATTGTTTTGAGTAAGCATATTTGAATATTATCTCATACTATTAGCCAAAGTATATCGTACACAGTTGAGTGACTTTTGATTTGTTTTTTTTTAGACCAAAACACAAAGAGGGAGTCGGGAAGGAAAGTTCAACTAGGGAACATCGAAGCTGGAAAGGTGAGTCATGATTCTTCAGAAGCCTAACTCTAACCAACAGTTCCAGAAGCTTCTAATACTGTAAAATACATATATAATAATATATGCATACATTGCCTCATTGCGTACGCACTACTTAAATTGTTTCTCTTCATTACTTTCACAATAGTACGAACGACAATATATTGTAAATGATAATATGCCATTGGAACTACTTAAAATTATAGACTAAATAATATAATTTAATTTAAAACTGAACCTACTGAAAGGGAAAGACTAAAAAGAGCTCCTTTCATTGTTATTATTAATTTATTATATTATTGAATCAGTTAATCGCTCCTTTTCTACCCTATGGGCACTGTAGAGGTGTTCTTTTCTTCCTGACTTATAGTATAGGTACCTAGTTACTTGTTTGATCTACAGATTATACCCGTCCCGGACGGCGTCCCCATGATGAGCAACTCTACTAAATACTAATCCAAGCACGGCTACGTAGTACTTAAGTACTAATACTACTTAGTTGGGCCTCTTACGGTAGTCATATCAAATATGATATGACTAGTCACAATCAAGTTATAAATTTTTGCTTCCCTTTCAAACCGAGGCAACACAAGGGCCAGCGGACTTTGACGGTGGAGATTGACATGTCACACTGTAAGTGCAATCTACATAATGAACTTAGAGAAATCTCATGTTGCACTACAGCCAGGAGGCCCCTTGTCAGGTCCATCTTCTCAAGTACCTCACTAATCTAAGATCATAAAGATGAGTCACTGTAACGTGCCACCAAAGAAAGAGTCACTGTAACCTGCCATCAAAGAAACTACAAGTTGAATTACCTTGGTATGAGTGCCTTCCAACAACACTATAATAACAACTACCATTGCAGAATAAATTAAGTAATTTTTACATACTCTATTATCATCATCATTAGACTATACTGACTACAGTAGTAGCCCCTTTCAGTCGAGTCATAACTATAGGATGATAGGACCTTGGAGTGGTAACTTTCTACCAAGTTAAGTCTGAGGTGGCTAGAGTAAAGCGGGGTATTAAGCACCAAGGGGCAATAGGCACCAATAAGTTGACAAGCGTCTGAAAATCCTGTAATAATATTAAGCATATGATGATTCATTGTTTTCTTGTCTTAGCCTATCAGAGGCTCCTTTCCATATCACTCGTGAACCAATGAGAAATCATAAATAGAAGAAATTTGAAGAAGCAGTTTTCCTACACAGCCTTTGCCATTTTGACTGTTGCCGTATAACTTTTTGTGTGATTACAAGCTCAACAGAAAACTTTTTTGTACAGTTGCATGCCAAGGCTTATGAGCTCCGCAAGAGGGAGATTTGCTCATGTTTAGAGATTTCACTATGGTGAGAGTCTCACTTCAAAGGAGTGCATGCAGCATCTGATAGACACAGCTGCTCAGGAGGCTTCTACAACAGGAGGAAGTGGGGGAGGAAGAGGTAGAGACAGGAATACCCAACGCCAGAGTTAAATAATTCCAAATGAGGATGATTTGGAGGAAGGTCACAGATGTGAACCTGGTGGTATGAATTGGGTCCAATGTGATAAGTTGTACCACATAGTGTCTAGATATTGCTTCCAGCATTCAAGACCTGGAAGGACAAGAATGGATCTGATTTTTGCACATAGTAAAGAGAGGTGCTTAATACCCCAAGACTAGGTGCCTGTTGCCCAATTTTCTGTTCTTGGTATAATGTTAATAGAATTAAATAAAAAATACTTTGAGATGTATTTTGAGTGCACAATACTGTTGTAATTATTTGTGAATGGTGTTTCTATGATGTATTGAGTTGAATTGTTTAAACACATGCTTGGCTGTGCATAAATCACAAAAATTATGCAGTTACAAAAACACTTGTGCTTAATGTCCCGCTTTCAACACTATAATAACTACCACTGCAGAATAAACTAAATAATTTTTACATAGAATCTAATCTAATATAGTTATCATTATACTCTAAATAGTAGTAGCCCCATTGTCGAGTCATGCCAATAAGATGATGTGACCTTGGAGTGGTAACTTTCTATGAGGCTTTTAAGTCCGAGGTGGCTATTCATAGTACATCTTTTTTTGGATCGGTTTGGAGCTTCATCTCCTAGGATGTCAGACACATGCCCAGTGCCTTCATTTCCCTCTTGCACACAATGATACATATATAGAAAATGAAACATTGCTAGTCAATATAGTAACCAATCATTTGATTCGTCATTATAGTTTATGCTGCCAAGCTATCCTGTTAGTGTCTGAATACTTTTTTCAATCTATCAGGGATGAGACCACTTACAAATACACAAAATTCACTTCTCTGTTGCACCCAAGAATGTTTTTTTAAATCATTTTAAGACAATATTCATCAATAGGTGCTCAGTGGGAACCCTAGAATTCCATGAAAGGTATCTAGAACTGGGATCTCAATCTTGTGGCTCGTTAAGACATTTTATGCATCCATGAATCATAAAATTTAGACACGGACTATAGGGCATTTTCTATTGTATTAGAGGGGATGTACATTTTTACAAAACAAAAACATGTTTAAACTAGAGAGTGATCGATTAAATGTAAGTTTCCTTAATGTGTAAAACATTTGATAAAACCCTCATGACAGTAATTATCCAGGCCTTAGTTAGTAATGTTGGCCATTGAAGGACATTGACATTTTTTAAATTAAATTCAACTTAGAAAATCATTCAGCAAATTGTAATGTACAGAGTAACAATGTGATTAAACCTTTTTATTTTTTTCAAGTGCTGTCTCTGCATCGAAGGTTGGCTGCAGTGGGCCTCAAACATCCTGTGTTTCTTACCATGATGGTACACTCTGACTGCTTGTTATTAGTCCGTCTCCCATTAACCTTTACCACTCTGCACACAAAATTCACGCAATTTCCACTGCCGAGGCATTATTTTTCATGACGTCACATCGTTTAACTATTGTTGCTACTTTGAGAGCATGTAACATTTTTATTTGACAGTCTGTTGATATGATTTGTTTGTGAGTAGACAAATTAAAAGTATTTTTTGGAATTATTGTTTTTGTGTGCGTTTTAGTTTCTGATAAAAAAAATTACGGCGATAGTGTTGAAAAAAATGCACGCTTAGACTCCTGCTTCTAGTGCAGGTCGGTTTAAAAAATAATAGAAGACAGCTGATTACTGTTTGCAGTAATGTCTATGCCAGTTGGGCTATAAATCTAATTATTGTATCCAAATAAACAATCTAAATAGATCTACTTCAGAGAAATCCATTGCAGGAACTTGACATCCCCATTCTCAAAAATCAGTTAATCTTCAAATCCAAGCAAAAAACTGAATAAATAATTCTCAAATGCCTAAAACTAATTTCTAAAATTAAAGAAAGACATGCGTTCAGATTCGAAAGAAATCAGAAGACTAGCCATGGCAATGCAGAGACTTAACAGCCTGAAGAAATTATGGCAGAGCACCAACAAAATGATAAAAGTAAAAGTCTTGATATTCTGTGTTTTTCTTGTGGCAGCTTATGGCTGCGAATCATGGACGATTACCAAAACTTCCAAAGAATCAAATCCTTCGAGTCAAAATGTCACAGAAAGATTCTTAGAATACCCTGGACAGAGAAAAAGACAAATGTAGACATTCGACAAGAGTTGAGCATAGAGGAGAACTGGTTTATCAATTCCATTTTGGCTAGAAAATACAAATACTTTTGTCACATCAAGAGACTCAATGGTCTCGAGAGAACAGTGATGGACAGTATGGGGCCAGGCAAGAGAGGAAAGGGGTAGACCAAGAAGACAATGGCACCAAGATATCCAGGAATGCCTGAGTATGACTGGCGGAGGCTGGTGTTTTGGCAAGGGAACGAGTTTCTTTCAGACAGACTGATGGGCGCGACGTTCTATAAAGGACATGCTACATGATGATTGTTCAGATTATTGCTGCGTAGCTGCATTAGTTTTTAAGTTTGATTAGAACGGCCGATCTCTATGGAACAGCAACGTAAGTAGGCCAGTGTCGTCTACTGCTCGATTTACAAGACGTCAGTCGGCCAGACTCATCGCGTGAGTGGTAAAGGTAAATTGCACTGTCTTTCCTCTTGTCCGCCAGCCTTCAACCAGCCCCTCCAGTATTGTTTTCGGCAGTGCATCGTGCTTCTTTATATGTTCAAAATATGTTTTGCCTAATTTGAATGTCTTTCAGTATTTCCTGCAAATTGTTCACTTTAGCCTACAAGACTGTCATCAGCATGTCATATGTTGTTGATTCTTACATTTTAATTGCTATATATATTTGTTTTATCTACAAAATTTCATGTGTTTGCAGACTGTAGCTGATATTATACGAACATGTCTTGGTCCAAGGTCTATGTTGAAGGTATGTTTATCTAGCAAGTGTACGAGTTCACTTAAATGTCTTAAATATAGCTATCTTTTATGATCGGTTATAATGTTAAAACGTGTTTTAATGTTTGGTCCAGGGTTTTAACAACGCACCGGTAATCTACATTGAGTATCCCTGGACCAAGAGATCAATATCAGGACAGGCAAGGCAGCAACAACAACGAGCAGATTAACAAAAAGGGTCTGGAAAAACAAGAAGCTCACTGTTAAAACAAAAACACTTCCTTACCAGGCCTGTGTCTTCAGCACCCTTCTTTATGGCAGTGAGACATGGTCTATCTACACACGCACCAGTAGAGGTGGCTAAACAGCCATCACAGGAGGTGCCTGTCCAGAATCCTAGGGAGGGTGACAAGATAAGATCACCAACATATAGGTGTTCTGAAAGAACATGCACTGTCACAATATTTTCCACACTTAGTCTTCTAAGGCTCCGATGTTCGGGACACACTTGTATGTTGGGAGAATATCAAAAGATCTTCTCTATGGGGAATTATAGTAGGAGAAAAGGTCTCGGGACCGGCCACTACTTCGGTATAAGGATATATGCAAGCGGGATATGAAGATGGGGTTATTGATTTGAAATCATGGGAACAGGACGTTATGGGTCATGTTAATGGAGGGGCAGTATTAAGCATGGAATACAGACAAATGATATACTGATTGCGGATAGGCTAAGGGCTCGGTGTTTGAGAAGACACAGCATGCGATGCGCAAATGGTCCTGACTTTCCTTGCACACACTGGAAACGTTTCTGTGCTCGAATTGGTCTTACGAGTCACATTTGTTATCGTCATGAACTGTAGTCATCCATTTTTTCAAAGCACAATTACTATTGTCTGACAAGATGGAAAGAGACAATGAATGAATGAATAAATAATTTTACAAAGTATCCAACAGATTTTTCTGATATCGGAAATGAAGACTTTCCTTGTACACATTTTTTAAGGATATTGTTTTGTTTGGCACAAATATTTTGATAACATTTGCAAGGCAGCTAAGCTGAACATAACACTATAATGATTGAAAGCTGTACTTTTATAACTGACTGGTTACAGGCTCAGTTTTTGAAGCTTCAATTCATCACACACAAAAAACTCAGTTTAACAAGTGATGGATAGTGATTTTATTTATAATAAATCTTATAGTTTGTGTCAACTGCAACTTTTTTTGTTTATAGATGTTGATGGATCCGATGGGAGGCATTGTAATGACAAATGATGGAAATGCTATTCTCAGAGAAGTGAGTAAAAAAAAACCATTTGAATCATATATATAAATATAATCAACTAGCATGTCCTTTACAGAACATCGCTCCCATCACACCCCCATCTGAAAGAAAACAATATTTTCTACACTCATGGTTTTTTTTTTGGCATTTTTCTTTCAGTAGTTTGCCGTTGCTTTCTGGGCCACTTTCCAGCAGTGGTGCCCGGTGTGCCCATAGCCCCATACCAAACCTTTTCAGCTGCTGCATTCAGAGCCGTTGTCGACTAGGTCGGTCATCCGCCTTTTCCACCAGCAGCTGTGTGTACTACTCAGGGATGGACTAATTGTTTTTCTTCGTTTTCACTCAATGTAGTTTAGCTGGCCAGCCAAAGCTGTTGCCCGGGAGGGTGTTTTTATTTTGGGCCTGTCTGCACAGTGCATCCGACTTCGGCATGAATTTTATGTAAGGGTCTGCTTCCTCCTGCATTTTCTAAGTGTTTACTTCCCTGGGGTAACAGCCGGTGCTGTGATTGGCGAGCGAATGCAGCACCTTCGGATTGTGAGCTGTGTCACATAACTACCAGCCCATGCCGTCCCCTAAAAGTATTTCAACCTTTACAACTCTGAATTTTTAAAAGTACAGAAGTTCCCCAGCACCTGAATTATTTTCAGCACGTCACATTTTTCTCTGTTGTTGACTTTGTGCGCCTGTATATATTGTGTTTGTCGTTGTATGAATAAAGAACTTTGTTGGTGTAAATAATTTTTGTTGTGCGTGCATTACTTTCTGAGATACAAGATGATGATGAAAATGAAAAATGGCAACAACATTTAGATTTACCAATTTCAGGGGGAATCGGACCTTCGGAATTTGAAAAATATGTTGCAGCAACTTAACTTCATCACCTGCAACAATGGGATAATCCCCCAGTCCAGAAAAAAAAAATTGTTTCAATTTTCTTTCAAACTAAACCAGCCATCTTTCTTGTTTACACCTACAATGATGACATTGTCTAAATTTAGATTCAAATACCCGCGCGTTTCAACCGATGTAAATACGTGACAATGCTCTAGAATAGTTTTCTTATCGCCATGCGTATTTTCTTGCAGTTGTTGTCAGGGCGACAATTTTTTGTGTGTGAAATAACTAGCTGCAGGAGTGCATATGGCATGTCAACTAGGTAGGTTGGGAATATGTTTACATATGCTATATCTCAATAAGAGGTTATGGATATGAAAATATATATTGTAATTGTATGCACACAAGTATCTCCACCATGGCCGGTTCTAAGCCCGGATAAGAATAGAGGAAGGTTGAGCATGGGGCCAGCCACCCCACCTCGTCAAAACAATTGCTGCAAAAACAACCAAAACAAACCAAAAGCCGTCCCCTCAGCAGGACATATGATGCGGCTCAGTCAAACCTGAAAGGAAGCTGGACTGCCGACTACCTTTCTTTTCACAAGGAAGTCTTCCAGACTCTGCACCTGGAATGTTAAAACCATGTGGGAGGAGGGAAAGGAGTGCAGATTGCAAAAGAGAGGGAGCGATATGTCATTAGTATTCTTGGGATGAGGGAGACTAGATAGACTCAGTCAGGAAAGGTACTATTGGCAACAGGGGAGACTGATATACCCAGGACATGAGGAAGAGAAAAATGCACCACACACAGAGGGAGTGGCCCTAATGCTCTCAAGGTAGACCAAAAGTGTGTTCATAGAGTGGAGAGCAGCCGGATCATGACCGTTGGGGGCTAAATTTTGAACAAAGAATAAGGTTAAACTAAATATAATTCAGGAATATGCCTCAACAAATGAAAAGGAAGACACAGTTAGCTGTTCATTAATATATTTCTTTTTTTTTTCTCTTACTACCAAGGACTATTGTATGTTGATTTTATAACATAGCCAGGATCATCTTCATTTTCTTCTAATTTTTCTGAGCATATTCTCATATTTTATGAAAAAGCACCATCTGCTGTCCTATTTTACATGTATAACATGAAATTGAGCAGTATTGTGCACCTCAGTTAATGATTGGTTATATGTGCACTAATTCATTTGTATATTTAATACTTGGATATCTCCAATACAAATACAGACCCTAGTACTATACATGATTAGTTTGTGTTTTCATGCTTCAGACCTGTGATATGTAATATGTTCTTCTAGTCTAACAGATATTATTGCTAACATTTGTGTTAATTGTCCAGTGGAACCTGTTCCAGATGTATTGACCTATTTTTCAAATACAATTTTTCTGCTACTGAAGATATAATGCACTGCAGTACATATTTTTGTCTTGTATATGAGAGAAAGTAAGATATAATCTAATCTTAGTTAATACATTGATTCCAACAGTAAGCTAAGTATCAACAATATGTATGTTCACTTTTCTCGATGATGGCTTCAGTAAACATGGCTTAATCCTGATGCTAGATTTTAAGTGCTAAAAGTTATTTCAAGATATCCTGTGGCTAAATGTATCCATGGCTTGTGTTTCTTCTACTGTTTTCTGATCCTCTTTGTTTGTGCCCTCTTCTTGTCTTCATAATTTTGGTTCTTGTTGCTCAATTTCCCATTGTCATTTTGTGTATTTTATAGCTGAATGTTCAGCACCCAGCTGCCAAGTCCATGATAGAGGTGGCAAGGACTCAGGATGAAGAGACTGGAGATGGTACCAAGTCTGTCATCATTTTGGGTAAGTTCATGGATTATCTATATAATCATTTATCAGATGTCCATTTTCATTTACAATGTTTGTGGGGGAAGTTTGTTTCACTGATTATGAAGTGATAAGTGGATCAAAATGGCACTTGACACGAGGCTCTGTCTAGGATAATTATGAAAAGTCATTAACCCAGTTCTGGATATGAAACAAGCATGGATGAGTCAGATGGGAGGAAGACATGGGCAGTGTAATGGACTGTATGAAGGAGGGGGAAAATAAATATGGGCAAGCTGGAGGGTTGGAAAAGAATGAAATGGCGAGGGGTACAGAAAGGCAAAAAACCTTTAATTGTTAAACTATTATTTCTTCCATATTGCACAGTTTGGCGGATGGGAGGGTCTTATAATTCAGAATTTAAAAAATATAGTTCATACAGAAATCATTGTTCTTGGTCAGATAATTGAAGTTTATTCTTTGGAAATGTCTCAAGAAGAACTGAAATAACATTTGGGAAGTATTGTTTAACATTTTATGTAGTTCATTGGTGTACAATCTTTTTATTTATTCTTTCTCTCCCAGCTATTTAACTTTCCTGACCAGTGCCAGAGTCCCAAGACCTGCAATATTCTGCGTGGTGTATCATATTCAATTATAATTTGCTGGATAGAACAGAAAATATGAACTTGAACGCAAAGGAACAAAAATGAAGACATTGCATGAGACATTAATTTTAATAACTTTACCCATCATATATGGTGACTTTTACAAATGTAAAATGTTTTTTGTTCTTTTTTTTGTGTGAATATATTTAGAGATTGGGGGGGGGGGGGGGGGAATGCATTTGTTGTGCTTTTTGGTACTATTTAATTGAATCCAATAAATATTTCTGGCACAGCTGGAGAAGTCTTGTCAGTTGCTGAACAGTTTATCCAACAGCAGATGCACCCAACCATAATCATTGCAGCATACAGGCAGGCCCTAGAAGATATTCTTGAAGATCTCAAGCACAAAATTGCGTAAGTCCTACTGACCAAATTAAATATGCCATTAAAAATGTTTGTTTGCTCTTAGTTTAACCCATTCAATCCCGACTGATGATGGCCTCCGTGGATATTCTGATTTAAATGATTTTTCCTCATGCTTTATACTTGTGAATAGGCACGCTAAATTTAGCAGCCACGCGACTACCAGTAATGGCGGCTTCCATTGCAGTTTACAGATCGTTTCTATGAATCGTTTCAATCCGTGATTTTGTTAATATGGCCTTCAATTTTCTTCAAAACTTGGTGTGAGCTGAAGATACTTATGAGTCAGAGGATGGTGGTGGAGAATTTGTTACAGAAAATGAGAATGAATCGGACATTGATGAGGAATAAGTTCAGGATTTAGAAGATGAAAGTAACGACACTGGCCACACTAGTGATGATGAATTATGGGTGGAAGACTGTGACAACGTGACCTACAGCCAGGCCATAGTGGTGATAGAGAATGGTCAAAGCAACTGAGTATATCAGTATTGAAGGATGCTGTGAGGAAACATGTCCTGCAGATGACATAGATCCAGATCAAAATTACTCTGCTTTTGATTACATTTCATTATTTCTACCTCAGACCTTTTTTGACTACTGGACAGAACAAACCAATGCATATGCCTGCATCAGAATTTTAGGACAAAAATCTTTGGTAGAAACCTGTTTCTCCTGATTACATGAAGGGCTTTCTTTATGTTAACTATATGTTTGGGGTTCATCAGTAACCCTCCTACAGAAAGTTTAGGTCTACTGATGAACTGTTGAATGTGCCTGCAGTGTCAAGTGTAATGTAAAGAAATAGATTTGAAAGTATCAGCAAGTAGTTGCACCTCAATGATAATTCCAAATTCATTCCACGAGGACCATATGCAATTTAAAGATTAGCCCTCTATTTGATGTTATACTAGCCAAGTCTAGAGAACTAATGAGGCCTGAACAGGATATTAGTATTGATGAAGCTATGGTTGCTTTTACAGGATGACACCAATTCAAGCAATTAATATAAATTTAAAAAATCTGTCCTTGAGGAATTAAAATTTGGTGTGCTGCAGATCCTCATACTAGATACCTCTATAACTTTGAGGTGTATACTGGAAAGTAAGACAAGAAGATGAAAGATGGACTAGTTGCAATGAGCCAAGGGAGATTGCTTTGCAGCTTTTCAGTTGGACATTTATCTGCAAAATGGACAAGAGTGACACAAGACATTTAATTTTTTTTTTCTTTACTTGTTTAATTTTTCGCATTCAACATACATGACACTCACAAAAAATCATGTGCACAGAAGCGTACCTCTTCCATTTATCTGTAAACTGGAGTTTGAGTCACACAAATAAATTGAAAATTGTATTTATTAATTTTATTGCGCAAGTACGTCTAATATTTGCTGAGTTATTCCCCTTATGAATTAAGTTTGTGAGTTTTTCTGATCAGCTGGGATTGAATGGATTAATGTACTTCAGGTTAAATTTTCAAATGCTTTGACTGCTAGAAATAAGACTTAACTGCATTTGTGCTGTCAGAATCGATTGTATGTATCTATTTATTTGTTAAAAGTTTTAATTTTTTTTAAATAACTTATTGAATTGTTGATAGCCATCAAAGGACATGATTTTGGAATGTTGATTACTTTTTTCCTCAGAATTCCTGTTGATTTGAATAATAAAGAGGAAATGCTGAAAATTGTCAAGTCCTGTTTGGGAACTAAGTTCATTAGCAAGTGGTGAGTACTTCGCTATTGGTAATATTTTGTGTGGTCAAACTTATTGTTGACAGAAAATTACAAGATGCTCATTTTTGGCAGCAGAATGTAGTTGAAATATGTTTTATCCATAGCAAGTTTTGTACCTCATCTCAGACACAGATCTTGGTGTAGCACTGCCATCTGTTACCCACAAATTTACTCTGAGGTTGATAATATGCTCGAGCCCTGGGCAGCTCTTCCGCCTTTGTGACTGTCAACACCAGACCCTTTTCCATTTTCTCCTTGGTCTGCCTCTTTTGCAGAGCACTTTACCCTCCATTATCATTCTTTCTAGCAGCAGCAGATGTCACGTAGAAAGTGAATTTTTGCACGCAAGTGCTACAGGTCAAATGAAGATGTAAATAAAGATAGATTAAAAGTACACAGTGATTGGTTTCCCAGAATAATGTAAACACAAAGTATTAAAGTTAACTTTATCAGGAATCGTCTTTATTTTAACAAATTTCGCAGTCTTTTTTTAATTTCCAAATGTATTTATGTTAAATTTACAATATGTATTGTTCAGGCATACCTTTTTTTTTTAAAATGACAGATTACAAATTTAGGAATATGGTTGCTGCCCACTTGTCCAGGTAGCTTAATATATTTATATAATTCTATTTCAGGATGGATCTAGCCTGCAACATTGCTTTGGATGCAACCAACACCGTTGCAATTGAAGAAAATAACAGAAAGGAGATAGACATTAAACGCTATGCCAAAGTAGAGAAGGTGAGTTCTCTGATGCCTTACTATACATCTAAAGGGAAATGCTCTCACGGTTTGACATGTATTTATTGTGAATGTAATATTTTATTAGATTATGGACAAAGTACAATGAATATATGTTCATCCTTTATCCTCTTGTGTTGAATGTTCTATAAAAATGTAATATTCATTTTTGGTCATCTAGATACCTGGGGGTATGATAGAGGACTCTAAAGTACTGAAGGGTGTTATGGTTAACAAAGACATCACTCATCCAAAGATGAGAAGGTTAGTGCTTGAACATTTTCCCAAATGCAGCCATACCTCAACTTTCTATGCTTTGCTCTTTTGTTAGCTATAAATGTTAAGTACTTTTCAAAATTTCTCCCTTTTTCACTATTTCATCATTGTCCAGCACCATTGTTTTCTTGTGTCATTCATTCTTTGAAAAGATGTCATTCAGAGTGCATTGTTTTTTTAAATTTCTCCACATTGAATCTCCAATAAATGTGAATGAACATATTAAAATATTTATTTTTGTGATTAAAATAACCAAAACTATTCAGACTATTATTTGTGTGATTAAACTGTAAAAAGTTACACTCCTAGTTTTTGTCATAATGAATCCTAAGTGTAGTAACTCAGTTAAAAGAACCAATAAGGTTCTCCTCAGTTTGCAACTATTTCCAATCCTGGATAATTTTGCTGGTTTGTTTCATTCCGCCCTGTCCAATTGCCATAATTCTGTATGTTGAAGTTTTATTAAAAATAAAATTGAAATTTTAGCTCCATTTATTCAAAATTAATTAATCTAAACATTGTAAGACATCTATGTTATGAAGTATTTGTAATAAAGATTTATTTATTAGAATGGAGCATTTAATGTGGAAGGGAAAATTAGATAGGAAAAAATGTTTGTAATCAATGTTGTCTGTTTTGTCAATTTCTTTAGACATCAGGTTTTTTTTTTTCTCTTCAGTTAAATGATATTTCTGTTTATGGTATATAATGTCCTAGTTTCTTGTAGACATTTTATAATTTCTAATCCCATTCTAAGAAATGAATTAAAACAATGGGCTGCGAGTTTTAGACCACTGGTTTAAACCACTTGTTTAATGGTAAATTTAGAACAATTCAGTGGAAACTAGTCCTGCGCTACTAATAGTTCCAACACAGTTTGTTCAAGACATTCATCAGGGAACAAGGATATTTAATAATTAAATAACTGGAATAACTTTGCCAGTCTTTGTAAATTATGTCTAGGATAGGAAGTCTGAGAAGGAATGACATTGTACATATTTGTAGATTAAAACTAAAAACGTTAGCCAAAAAGGGCATTAATGTAGAGGGCAGGGCATGACATTCATCTTGTTAGCAATTCTGATTTCTATATTTGATTTGTGTGCAATAATTGAGCAATAGTGATAGTTTTGTGGCGGCTGTACAAATTAGGCTGTATCATGACAGTACTTGTGATATTGTTGAACACAAGGTAAGCCTTGTCATTTTAGTACAAAGGCAAGTCACAAATGGTCACAATTATTTTAAAAAACTAAATGAGATAGGAACTTGAAAACCATTTATTATTGCACTTACGTTGTACCTTACTTCTCAACATAATTTCCACAAACATTGATCCACTTATCCAATCGCTTGGCTTGGCTTCATTCATTCTCAATCTCATGCTACCAAACCTTGACACAGGCCTGCGCGGCAGAATGTAATCCAGAGAACAGAATGTGTTGTTGTAGTTTACAGCTTGACTGCGATATTTGCACCTTTCGGCCCAACACATCCAACTTCAGCAAGAATTTGAGTAACGGGTTAGCATTCCCTCTTTGATCCCTTCTCCTTAGCCAGTCTGCTCTGTTGCAGCCTGTTATCCAGGATCACCACATGGAGGTGTAGAAGGGTCTTGGCAGCTCTGGTTACTTGACCCTGATGTTAGCAGTCAGCTATAGGTCGCTGAAGCTCATGCGTTGCTCAGCATCTTTATCCAATCACTTTATCAGTGGACCAAAACTACTTGCAGCATAGAAATCTTGGTCTGCAGCCTCATCCACATTTGCATTTCACATTCAACATTTTTTTTCATTCACGAAACATCTGCCAGTTATGCACATCTTTACATGATACTGTTCTTTGATTGTACACTGGGGACTAGGCCGCCATTTTGTTTCATTTTAACTGCGCACTTGTATGCAACACCTTGTGTCTGACACCTAGAGTAATCAAAATTTGGATGCTGCTGCCATCTAATGACACCTTTAGAAACTACTAACTACATTTTTCAGCTTTCCTATATTAGTTGTGACCTTCTTACTGACTAGTCATATTTAGTCTTTCTGAAGTTGGGATGGGATATAGCATCTAAAATAGATGTTATAAATATACGTTTTACAGACATACTTTAATAGTTGGTGTCCTTTGCATTTTATATTCATTCTTGTGTCCTAGTTAACACATTAACTACCATGAGCCACTCACAGTGCCATAGAAGTTATCATTCCTTAGCTTTTTAAACAGCACACTTTCATTATTTTCAAAATAATCTTCATAAAAATGTATTGACATTTAAAAAACCTAGTTTGATTTGTGAACTTACCCCAGGGTGAAAAAAAAAAGTGAGAAACATTTATGTCACAGGATGTTATTTTCTTCATTACTGTAGTCTGTTACATCAATGCAGACGCCAGTTTTGTAACTAGTTATTACAGCAGTTTTAACATTTACAAGACTAGTACAGTAGCAGTATATTCAGATAAAGGATTTACCATTTCCAAACATCGGATGCAATTATTGTAATACCAAATTATTTATATGATAGGCCTCAAGACAATAGTAATGAATGCGTGGCAATATTTTCTTGTTTAAAAGTACAGTAATTGCTTGGCCACTTACAGTAACTAATATTAACTTGATTTTGTTTCAGACGCATTGAAAATCCTCGCATCCTCTTGTTGGATTGCAATTTGGAGTACAAGAAAGGAGAAAGTGTGGTACGATTATTGACACAAAATTTCTCTATATCTGCACTTTCCTGATTGTAAAATAGTATGGCATTCATTTTTAAACTGGGACTGATTTATCATGGAATTGCACATCAGACAGTGAAGCTAGATTTTCAGAATGGTTTTAATTTTATTGCTAGAATAAATAAAATAACTTACGTTGCTAGTTTCTTGTGACATGTTTAACACTACAGTCGACCAAAATGTTGCAAATTTGTGTCTAAATGTCCGTGACAGTACCACAACTCTGTATGTCAAATAGTTTCTTTTCAAAATAAAATGAATTAATAATAAACCAATTGAGCTAAAATTATGATCTCAAGACACATTATTAAAATATCCATAACATGAAGTATTCGTGATACAAATATAGTTTGGTATGAAGTATTAAATGTCATTAACCCTGCAACTGTCAAGTGCATTTATTCTGCATTTATTTTTGAGAATTTTGACATGTTCCAATGAACTAGCAGAAGCACATAGAAAATGAAATCGGGGGTCCTAATAAATATAAATTTTTTTTTTATTTAAGAAAATGCGTCCTTAGGTGGATTTCTGTTGAAAAATGTAATTTATGTATAATTCATTGCCTAAAAAATATTTAACCTATCCAGAAAGAAAATTTTATGTTTTTATTTGTATATTGAACAAAAGTTGACACAGAAGAACATATTTTCTTTCTTTTGCGATTGAGTGAATGAGGTTTCGCTCGCAATACTCATGGCACCAGTGCCATGTTCATTTTCTGCCTTTGCTTCTGTCACTGCATACAAAGCAGTCTTTCTCCTTCTTGTCATTCAATAGGAAAAGATGATTCACAGCCGTATCATCATCTAGCATGGCATGTTAAACTCTTGGAATGTTGCAGCATAGAAATTCCAAAATAGAAAGAAAGTTTATCTCTGGAGAATTTTTCTTAGTTTTACAGTCACATTATATTATAAATAATCCACTTTTCCAAGTCTACATTCTGAGTACTGTTAGGAGTTCTAACAAATGAAGGTCTAAATGTGGCCTATTCCCTTCAATGATCTCCTTTTACCGACCAAATTGATCTGTGACAACACCAGGTCCAGAGCTAAGTACATCCCTATCTGATTCGTCTTCACCACTACTTCTAGAATCAGGGACGTCACTGTCGTGTAGAATGTCCTCAATCATCCCAGATATCACTTAAGTCCATCAGAAAAACTTCAAACAACGGTCTAGATTTATTATCTAGTACTGATGGACATGATATGCAGGTACAAAATTGAAAAAAATATCAGAACAAGCGTTGAATCTTACGATTAGGCTGAAAGCTACAAACTGGGAGAGAAACCAATTATTTATAGTATCTCCTTTGCTAATGGAAAAATTTGCAAGTTTAATTACGTTTTTCTAATGGCTGATTTAATGCACTCACAGACAGTAATAATGACCGATCCATCGGCTGTTGTGACAGTTGGAGGGCTCTTCTTCTGCGTTTGTTCTCAATCTCCTGCTACCAAGCCCTGAACAGGGCTTTGCAAGTAGCATGATGTAGTCTGGAGAGTGGAATGCGTTGCACTGCTAGTTTACAGCTTGAATGTGATATTTGCATCTTGCTGTCCGATACATCCGTTTTCGGCAGCAAGTTGGAGGGTTAATCTGAGTGGTAAAATATTAATTTGCTACTCACGTTGTTGGGTTGGTTTCTGCATTGATCCCTCAACAGCATTACTACATTCCTTTTCTTCTGTGCACTAGTTGAAGTCTGAATCAGACGTGTTGAGTATCCACATGTAATCATTTTTCTAGTCTTGAAGTCCAAAATTAATCGCATAAAAGGACAAATTTAGAAATTCATCACCTTCATAAATACAAAATTAATGTAAATAATTATACATTAAGCGAAAGCTGAGCATGCGCCAGATATTCAGCCATTTAAACGTCAGGTTGTAAACATTTGCTCTAAATTAAACCGCAGAACGAGGGAACGGCGTGGGCTAGTGGATAAGTGACATGGCTCACAATCCGTAGGTGCTGGGTTCAATCCCCATCACAGCACCGGCCGTTACCCCGGGGAAGCAAACCCTTAAAAAATGCAGGAGGAAGCAGGCCCTTACATAAAATGCATGCTGAAGTCAAATGCATTGGGCCGACAGGTGCAAAATACAAACCACAGTGCAACGCACACCACCTTGGGGAATAGAGAAATAAGACGAACGTACAAATAAAAAAACAAACCCAGAACATTAGTGTTAGATGGCGATTTTGATGTCAAAATTATTTTGAACGCTATCAAGGTTGGTCAGGTTGAGTATAAGTAGTTAAAAGTCCTGTTTGTTTTCTTTTTTCAGACAAGCATTGAGATCTCACAGGAGCAAGATTTTGCGTAAGTTAATTTCTTTTGGTTTTGAAAAGATGATGGTTTGGACATGAACTTAAATACATCATATTGTTGTATTTTTGAAGTTATACTGTCTAATGCTTAAAGTATTTTCTTGACTAAACCATACAAGATTTACTGGTTATGGGTGAACATGATTTCAGATACAACAAATGAAATATTGGAAATTACATATCTTCAAACACTTGCAACTTTCTTATTGTACAGTGTCTGAAACTATCTTTACAATATTATATTATAGTTTTATTGTATGGAAAGCTGGATCCTGACAAAGAAAATGAAGAGCATCGGGGCGTTTGAAATGTGGGTGTTCAGAAGACTTAGACAAGTTTCTTGGAAAGGTCGGGAAAACCAATAATGAGGTTCTGGGACAACTTCAGGTGGAAAAAAAGACTTCTGAGGGAAATAAAAAGCAGAAAAATAAAATATTTTGGTCATGTTAAGCGCTATGACAGTCACCTAAAGGTAATTTAAGTAGAGGTCAAGAGAGCCAAAGGGCGGCAGAGATACATACAGATGGACAGACATCAGGATGTGGTCGAGACAGTTTGGCTGCATGTACCAGCCTGGCGCAAGACACAGACAGATGGAGATCCATTACCGCCAACCTTCTTAGCAGAGATGGCACGATGATGACTTACAATCACTGGAATGAACGGAGACGAGAAAATATTTTAAGAAAAAAAACAATTACTGTTTTCTAAAATTGGACATTCCATTTATTTATTTATTTATTCTTAGATGAATATTTGAATTGGACAAAAGATTTTAAAGATAATTTTTCTACGTGCTAATATACACTTGTCATATTGGTTATAAAATAAAAAAAAGCCTTTTTTTTTTTAAACAACCTTTTGCTTATTTCAGGAAGATCTTGAAGCTTGAGGAAGAATATATTGAGAAAATCTGCAATGAGATCATTGCTTTGAAACCTGACCTGGTCATCACTGAGAAAGGAGTGTCTGATCTCGCTCAGCATTATTTGGTCAAGGCCAATATAAGTGTGATCAGGCGTGTCCGCAAGTCTGACAATAACCGAATTGCCAGGTACTGAGGATTTAAACAATTTGCTTTATTTATGTCATTTGAATGAAAGTCATAGTAAATGTTATTTCACAGCATCATTTATTTATAATGCTTTTTGTGTAACACTGTATTTACCAGTTATGTTACAAAATAAATGATAATTTATGGTATCATGAAATATCCATCAAGGCGAATAGATTCTTAGCACCAGAAAATGCATAGTACAGCAGACTTATAAAATTAGATGTAACTGACACCTCAGAGAGCTCTTTTTCTGAAATATAATTTCAGTGACAATCTTTGTAAGTGCTTATGATCAAACGTCTTACTCTTCGGTGTTCGTTCTGGAAAGGACGTTGTCATAGTTTACAGCAAGGCTGTGATACCTGCAACTTTCAAACAAACCCGTCCTATTTCACTTGGACATGTCTTGCAAGTTGGTATGCCAGATCTTCTACATTTCCCAGTTTTAAAAAAAAATACAAGAGGTTTCAGGTTGGCTGTCATAATCATTTATATGGCTATAATTTATTTCTATTACATCATTGTCATACTTCAGAGAAAGTTAATTGCTGGGAAACAAGAAAAAGAAATTGTCTGTTATTTGTATACAATCAAAACTTGAAAATTGTATATCAACAATTTTATGCGTACTTTACAAATATCTGTTTCTGATTTAACCGTCTTCCGTCCTGGAACATGTTGCAGTGCCGTCATAAAAATGAAATTCCACAAACTAAATGACAATTTTATCACTTGATTCAGAAGTCCGTTGGTAATAGTGGGCCACAGTGTTTGGTTTTACGTGTCAGAAACATTACCTGCAATCTTCAGTTTGGGATAATTTGGTTGTTCTATGTCTTTTTGTCCTGGCCAAATGCTGGAAATCTGAGCTAAAATTACAATCGAAACATTGTAAGACACAATAAATCTATCTATGGCATATTAGTATGAAGTGTTAAATGGTATTAATGTGGAGGTGGAAATTGTAAAGTGAACTTTTTTTTTTTTATACCTATCACATTGTGTGTTTTACTGATATATCCAATTCCTTTACACATACCTGTCATATTATATGTCCCAGTCAGTCTGAATCAGGCATGTGTCCAATATCCATCAGGAGTCCAAACGAGTGATCACTGGACTGATCAAACTCAGTGGTCTTGGGGTAAGGTGTCTGCCTCGGTGCTGGAGATTGCGGGCTCGAATCGCAGTGAAGACTGGGATTTTATTCACACAGATCTTCTGCTAAAAATTCCACTGATTTCTAGGTAATGACATCGGACTCCCATGTTCAGTGCCGAGAACGGTAAAAATTCCTTGACAGTTGGAAATCGAAAAGAGTAGGCTCGATGGGGGATTCCCTGACAAAATTCAAGTTAATAATCTATCCAAGTTATTTGTACCTTCCCCTAGGTGGTTTGTTGAGAGCAGCTATAGATGGCGCCTAACTGGCTGCTGGTCTACTTAGCTCTAGTGTTTAAGTCTCAATTCTGCCGAAGACGAATGTTTCGGACCGAAAGGTACAAATATCGCAGTTGAGGTGTAAACTAGCGATACAACGCATTCCATTTGCTACTTGCAAAGTCCGATTCAGGGCCTGGTAGCGGGAGATTGAAAACAAACACAGAAGTCTTAAGATGGACCCGCACATCACAACAAATAAAAAAAAACCCAGTTGTACATCTGTAGTCTTCTAAACCAGTATAAATATGTTAAGTTAAATCATTTGTCACAATAAACGTGTAGATTTTCAAAGATAAGAAGCACAATTTTCTACCAATCGGAAATAACTTTACAGTTGAACGTCAACTGTGCATACTTGGACGCAACCATTGTGTAAAGCTATCAAAATATTGAAATAACACATACTAAATCATGTAACGCAAGTGCACGAGTCAGAGGTTGGTAGTGGTTATAACAGGTGACATTTTAGGTTTTCGTTTTCTGCAATCAATTTATGCACCTACAAGCTAGAAAGGGTTAATCTACAGTGTTCCTCTTTTTCAAAATGACTGTCTTGTATAATTGACTAAATTAAGTACTAACAGTGGATACAGGCAAGCCTATGCTATGACTGAGCTAGATAAAGTCTGTATGATAAGAAGAATAAGGTAAGCTAAATATTAATTGTAATATCCTTTGGTTTTTGAATCTTTACGCTAATTGCATATTTACTAATTGATAGAAAGAAGCAAATGGGAAACCGAACATACTGGTTACACCAAAAACGATGCCTATTACCAGTTGAACCGAAGAGAGCAGGTCGTTGTCTTTAGACTTCGCACTGGCCACAATAGACTGAGGTACCACCTATTCAACAAATTGAAGATAGGGTGTACCGACGAATGTCCGTGCGGTACTGGTAAAATGACCGCCGAACATCTGCTGCAGAACTGCCTGACATACGAGGATCAGAGAGAGCAGATGTGGCCATCACCAGTGGAACTGCAAGACAAGCTCTATGGCAGTGGCGACAGCCTCAGGATGACCGCCGCTTTTTTCGAAAAAATAATGGTTACTGTCTGACTGCGTACGAAGAAGAAGAAGAAGATAGAAAGAAGACACGTTTTTAGATATTTGCACATAGAAGACAAAGGCAGTTATTATACTTAATGTACATTATCAACTTGTGCCTACCCCTCTACAATCAGAGGCCGCAAGTACAGGACATGCCTTTATCTGGTGGAGGTTGAGCATTTTACTAGCGAACCTCATTGTGTCAAGATGTAGGTAGCCAGCTTCAGGGGTCTGTGTCTTCTGCACTAAATACTTTGTATCCATTGACAATTTAATATGCTAGTTATCACATTACTTATATGTTCTTCTTTTCCTTGATATAGGGCATGTGGAGCAGTCATTGCTAATCGCACAGATGAGCTGAAGGAAGAGGATCTCGGTACTGGATGTGGTTTATTTGAAATTCTGAAAATTGCCGATGAGTAAGTTCAGTTTATTTTTAGTAGCGAAACAAAAATGAACCACCTGGCTGCATTATTATTCCATACTGTGGTATTTATTTTGCCCCTGTTGGCCCAGTGCATCCGATTTCAGCATGCATTTTATGTAATGGTCTGCCTTCTCGTGCATTTTCTAAGGGTTTGCTTCCCCGAGGTAATGACCGGTGCTGTGATGGGGATCAAACCCAGCACCTTCTGGTTGTGAGCCATGTCACTTAACCACTAGCTCATGCCGCCCCCTCCCCAGTTATATTAATTTTAGTATTTAAAAAAAAAAAAAAATATTATGACGCTGCACAAAGAATGGCAGTAGGCTTTGTGAAGTGGAGGGAGCCTGTAGCTGCTCTGAAAGAAACTATGAAGTGAAATGGGTCACTGCTTGATTTGTCAGACACTTGTAACAGAGTTACAGGGGTACAACGAACCAAAGCCAGGGAAGCCCTGAAAATACCGTTCGTGGTACCCAAACATAACTTGAGAACCCGGCCCAAGAGTTTCAGTTCATTAAACTAGGCATGGTCCTCAACTCTCAAACAACGCAAGTTGGGGCTGGCCGACCAAAATAGGTCGCGTTCTCGCGGTTTGAACTGGAAATCCCCATCAACAAGCGGTCAGTCGGTAGTTTGGAAAATAAGGCAGCCTTTCTTTGAGACACGCGAGTTCAAATAAAGTTTGTGGGGAATGAACTCAAGAAAGTAGAAGTCATGGACTAAAGCTGGGGAAGCTTAGCATATAAGCTGGGGGGAGACAGAATAGAGGACAGATCAGGAACAGCAGACAAGGGTGGCCATAGGGCAGTGTAGTGAGTAGCACATTAGTCAAGAACAAGTAGATAGTTAAAAGCTACAGAACTTAGCCAGTGAGTGACAATAGTGGAGTCATAGAATTAGAAGCCACCGAAGCAGACCAACACTGAAAGGCAACGAGTGACCACACACATGTAAGGATCTGTCTCTGTGTGATGTTCTGTTCAAGTCGTCGTCGCTAACATCTTGATCGAGTGACCTGACTTCCTTCTAGTCGGGGGGGGGGGTTGTGTTGCTGCAATACCAAGCTGTCGTCCTAGACGACCGTGGTGATTTGTGGGTTACCTCGTCCTGACAGCCACAGTAACACAACCACTGTTGTCTGTTATAGACACGAGCACAGCTGCAGACAGAGCACATATGCAGTCACCGACTGCCTGATGTAGAGACGGGGCGAGAGGTCCAGTAGACAGCTGCCTTACGTGAGATGAGACAAAGAATCCAGCAGACATCCATTTTTGTGTAAGCTGAGAGGACAGATAGATGACTGAGAAAGTGTAGATAGACATCCTTTATATCAACACACAGAGATAGACAGTGAATAGAACAATTGCTGGATTCCGACCACGTGATGAGAACCCTGGGTAAAGTTTAGTACTAGAGTAAGACCTGTGCTACTTGCACGAACCTTTAGAAGTAATCATAGCCAGATAGAGAAGCGATGATAACCAACCTTTTGAGAGACATTAGAAATCATTTATAACTGATGCACAATATGATATGATCAACGAGCCATTTGATTTGATTTGCATATTGTTTTACTTGTTAAATATACATGCTTTGTTTTACTTGTGTTAAAAGAATTGTTAGTTGTTAAATTTAGAGTGTATTAAGGAGTGATAGTGGTAAGGAAGATAGAATAGAGAATATGTTAACTCTGTTACATATTATGTTAACTGATACCGTGACCTAGGATATAAATTATTGTTAGGACTGCTACACACTGGCTTGTATGAAGAATCTTGGCATTTAACATTTTAACATGTGTACAATGGTTTTTTTTTCTCCCCCCAGTTATTTCACCTTCCTGACCGAGTGCAAGAATCCCAAGGCCTGCACTATTCTGCTACGTGGTGCCAGTAAGGATGTGCTGAATGAAGTTGAAAGGAATCTTCAAGATGCCATGAATGTTGCCCGTAATGTGATGGTAGAGCCCTTCCTTGTACCAGGTGGAGGAGCTGCAGAGATGGCACTTGCACAGGTATATGACGCACATGTACAATAATAATGATGTTTTAATATTTTTCTGTAAAATGTGTGTTCTTGAGGTATTTATGTATAGTGTACATGCTTATTAAGGACCTGAATTTTTTTAAAGTAATGATGGAGACAGTGTGTACTTTTCTTTGTAATATTCTTCTTCTACGTCCGTCATGAAAAGGACATTGGTAGTAGTTTACAGCTATAACTCCTCCTTTCGGTCCGGCACATTCGATTTCAGCTGGCTTTTTTTTAGTACCGGGGGTATTTTCCCACTGATTCCTATCCCATTTCCAACTACACATGTGACATGCCGCCTGTCTCACGTGGAGGTGAAGTAGGGTCTGGATCAACTCTGGCTCGCTGACCCCGATGCAAGTTGCCAGCTATGAGTTGTTGGCTGCTGTCAGTTCACTCTGCTGCTGCACTTTGGTCCCTAATATTTGATAATTGCTGTATTTAGAAGTGACAACAATATATATGAATTACATGGAATATACATAGAAAAAGTTTTGAGCACATAATAGTCACAACCAAACTATGCAGGTATCATAAAATAATTTTTGAAACTGCTAATGTAGAGATCTGTATATTCATCTACCATGTAACCATCCTGATGCCCTGTAGTCAGATGTTCTTGCATTGTAAGCATGTAATGGGAGTTGCTCAGGTTACGTTCTCATTATATGACTGAACTTATTTTTTTTGTCTTGAAATGTGTTCATCACAAGGGGTCGTTCTCACCATATTTCTAATGTCCTCATATTAGTTTTAAATGCAAAAATGAATTCATCTATTAAAGTCTAGCTCCACTAAATGCACAGAGTGAATTCACCTATTAAAGTCTAGCTCCACTAAATGCACAGAGTAAATTCACCTATTAAAGTCTAGCTCTACTAAATGTCAGATCATCGATATCTCATTTAGTAAGACCTGAATTATAAAAGGTTGTCTGATTACAATGCTGCACAAGCAGGGGGATTTTTGTAGTAGAGGGTTAAAAGTCTAGTCACAATGAGTTGCATTTGATGCGTCTCTTATACCTATTAACAACAGTAAATATTACAATAGTACAAACATGACTATATGTTCTTGTGTTAACTTCTAAAGTCTATGAGATGTGTTACTGCTGTTTTTGTTTCTGAGAAAAATTAGAACACACTACAGCTATTTGAAAGAATATGTATTGTCTACAACAGGATTTGAATGAGAGGGCAAAGAGCATCACTGGAGTTCACCAGTGGCCATACCGAGCCATATCAAGGGCATTGGAGATCATCCCTCGCACACTTATCCAGAACTGTGGTGCCAACACCATCAGGGTCCTTACTGCTCTCAGGGTAAGTCACAAAGTTTGTTAGAGATAATTTAATATTTGTAGCTGTCATGTAAGACTGTTGATTTCCTTATCCTGACATAAGATTTTTGTGTGAGCATTATAATTCTATATAGCAAGAACATAATAGTAAATCATATATTGTCCACTTCACACTGACACCCTTATTGCTGTGTGAAATGTTAAGTTTGTTATGTTTAATAGTGTTTATCTGGTGCTGAAATTATAGTAGTGCCTTTCTCTCCCAAGGCCAAGCATGCTTTGCCAAATAACAGCACCTGGGGCATTGATGGGAATACTGGTAACATTGTTGACATGAAAACATTTGGTGTTTGGGAGCCCATCTCAGTGAAACAGCAGGTGTACAAAACTGCCATTGAGGTATGATGTGTTGGTGTTACTTGTTCCTTAATTTCATCGTATGAAATGCCTGACATCAATCTCAACATGATTGACACTTTTAGAGTCAATATAACATTTAAATATTGTTACATTTAAAATATTGTTGACACCTTTTACATTTGGCCTATGGATGTATCAAACTACATGGACAGCGACAATGATCCCTGTTGCCATGTCATTGATTCACCTTTTGACTCCAAATGAAGCATATGGCTACCACTGGCCCATTTACAAGCATGTATCTAAATTACACTTCCACCACCACCAGTCCCAAAAATAGGTGATCATAGGTTCCAGGCGCTAACCCATGCTGGGATTGACCTGACAAGTCACCAAAAGTATTGAACGCAGGAAGTCACACCTCCCCACGTCGTCTAACGACATAAGTTGCAGTGTCCTGTCTCAAAGCAATGGTTTTGTACGTTGAGGTTGATAACCCCATATGCAACTCGATTTAGTTGTCTTTTACGACATGTGTGGAGGATTAGAAAGATCTGTTTCTTGTCAATGTGGATACCACCATGGGTACTGCTGTGTAGTTGACAAATATGGCTTGGTACCTAACTAATAATTAATTTGTTCTAACACTGAGTAGGAGCTTTAATGTGGCGTGTTATTCTTGTCTGAGGTGTACAACAGTTTAACATATTTAGTTATTTGGGTTAGGACATGGGAAACTCTAAATCCAGAACGTTAACATTTCTTGACATGGTAATGCAACTATTGACCATATTTGTTCCCAGACTGCCATCCTTCTGCTACGAATTGATGACATTGTTTCTGGTGTGAAGAAGCAGGGAGGTTCAGGTGATGCCCCAGCTCCTCATGATGAGCATGCTCCAGCATCTGAAGGACCAGAGCATTGATAACCCGGAGATATTTCTGTCTAAATGTTTCCACAGATTTATATGTTGTGGTTTTTTTTATCTTAGTGTTTCACTTATGGCAGGTATCAATCATTTGGATTTATCAAATGTATTTATTTCAATTCTTTCATTCAGTATTCAGAATAACGTTAATGTTCATACATATTTCAAAACCATGGCATATTTTTAAAAATATTTTAATAACCACCATCAACCAATTATTTGTTGTAATGCATATAATCCAATGAATTTTGTCCTGACCAAAAACTCAATCAGCATTGCCACTATTTAGTTCAGACATTGAGAAAGATTTGTCCAGTTTGCAGGTGCACAATTAAGAAACACCTCTAGTCAAAATTTAGATAGAGGTTATTGTGATTTAGGCAAACAAATTATTGCTGCTAATTAGTCGTAGATATGAAACTTCAGTGCTCAGGAGTGGAAGATCTAAAGACAGTGTGTCAAATTATTCATGACTGTTTTAATCATGAAATTTTTCAACTTTTTTTCAATTATAGAAAAGAACAAATATAATCCTGTTTTTGTTTATTTTCTTTGTGTTTTGTAAATTTCTTTAAAAAATAATGGTTTTGATTGTTATTGTAATCAGATTGTTTTATTCAATCTCAGCTCTGATATATTAGATGGTGAACTGTGCTGACTTATAGACCACTGCTTTGATGTGCTATGCAATTGAAGCACCATAACATTCGTACAGAACTCCATTATAAATACTCGTACATGGTGTTGAATAACGGTTTGTGGTGTCCACACATTAAAAATGCATCAGGAATATTTTAACTATTTGGCGATGCGAGAGAAGGTGAGGTAATTATAGGATAAATGTTTTCTTTGAAATGTATGTACAGAAAACTTTAAACAAAAAGGAATGGCAGGACTAAATCAGAAGAATAATAAACAAGTAGATGGAAGAGTGAGTAATGATAGCTAAAAGTGATTGGTGGGACATTGAGAAGAAGAAAATGAGAGCACTCTGAAGTATGAGAGACGCAAGCACATGTCTAGGCTTTGGTTGAACGTATGCTGGAAGATAATCTGTGGGCGCAGTAAAAGACCAATTATTGATAACTTGAATAATTCAGTTTATACAGGGATGTATTGAGTTGCTCTTTTGTTCTCTCGTGTGAAGTATGAGAAATTCAAATAATGGTCTTCTGACCTCAAGGACACGCATTAAAAACCTGCAGCATGGCATGGATTTTTTGTGTGTGGGTGATTTCAGGGACAAGTGGCATTTATTCCTCAGACAAATAAATTCTCAGAATGGACCTCAGCAATGGGAATAACCACAGTGATTTATTATCCATCTATGCTGTAGTGCCCTTACGAGATGAACACTAATCTACAAATAAATCATACAATATTACACACTATATTTCTTGTAACTTGAGTAACATAATTGTAAAACTGTTGAAAGAAAGCATAAACCTGATATATGTGTATGCAGTGATGGTTGGGGCCTACTCCATAGAAACAAAGGAAGACCCAAAATCCAGTCTCCATCATTTTGAAGTATTGACCAAACACGGGATCTGGCTTATCCTAACTTGCTTTTAAGAAAGTCATTTGCTGTGTAGCGTACGAGGAAGATGATGATTTGCTGTGTGATTTAATAATTGGGTTTTTTTTAAACATGACGTCACCAGTCCCATTCACAGCCTTCTTCAGTTACCACTTGTGACATCCAAGGAAAATTTGTTCTAGGAACCACATAGATAAATATTAACTATACTGCCATGAAATTTGTTCTAGGAACCACATAGATAAATATTAATTATACCGCCATTAAATTTGTTCTAGGAACCACATAGATCAATATTAACTATACCGCCATTAAATTTGTTCTAGGAACCACATAGATAAATATTAACTATACCGCCATTAAATTTGTTCTAGGAACCACATAGATAAATATTAACTATACTGCCATGAAATTTGTTCTAGGAACCACATAGATAAATATTAATTATACCGCCATTAAATTTGTTCTAGGAACCACATAGATCAATATTAACTATACCGCCATTAAATTTGTTCTAGGAACCACATAGATAAATATTAACTATACCGCCATTAAATTTGTTCTAGGAACCACATAGATAAATATTAACTATACTGCCATTAAATTTGTTCTAGGAACCACATAGAGATAAATATTAACTATACCGCCATAAAAGTTGTTCTAGGAACCACATAGAAAAATATTAACTATACCGCCATTAAATTTACATTAAAACTTGCCATCATGTAAAAGATGGACTAACCTGCACCATTTCCAGTCCGGCTAATTTTTCCAATTCGTGTCTTTCCACGCTGGCCAAAATGAAGGTATTCTGTAAGTCCGTGTTTTATTCAAAATTATAATCCAAACATCGTAAAACACAAAATGATACCATATATGACATGAAGTATTCGTAATAAAGATTATATATACAATATATCAGTAGTAAATTCCTTTACGCTTACAACTTCTATAATGTGTTCCAGTCAAAGCCTAAATTGGTTGTGTGTTGAATATCCACAAGTATTCCAGATGCGTGATCATCGGACTATTAAAATCCATAACTTTAAAAGCCATTCTGAAAAATTCTAAATTTTAACACACGCCCGAATCTCGCGTTGTTTTGAGAAAATAGTGTCATGTGTCCCAGATGTTCAGTTAAAATTTTATTTTTCTAATCAAGGAGTGTTCATTGCTATGCAACAGTGACTGATGCTAGTGTTAAATGTGCCATTTCAAACTGATCAATTAGGGGGACGACGTGGCCTAGTGGTTAAGTGGCACGGCTCACGACCCGAAGGTGCTGGGTTCGATCCCCATCACAGCACCGGCCGTTACCCCGGGGAAGCAAACCCTTAGAAAATGCAGGAGGAAGCAGACCCTTACATAAAATGCGTGCTGAAGTCGGATACACTGGGCCGACAGGCGCAAAATAAAAACACAGTGCAACGCACACCGCCTTGGGGATTAGAGAAAATAAGGCGAACGCAAAAAAAAAAAAAAAAAAAAAACTGATCAATTCAACTTGACAAAATTCGGCTGAGTGAATAAGGCTCTGTCAAGTTAAACAGTGTTAAATGATGAAACCCTACTTGAGAGAATATCCATCCCTGATACCCAAAGTCTGGGACAGTTTGTAACAGTCTTCTATCTTTTATATTTATACTTGGTCTAAGAGGCTGTTTATTATGTAACAGTTACCAATTTCTCCTGTACTTCAAATATTCTTCATGGTTCAATACAACTTGATGATTATCAGGTTTCACAACAAATTGGTAGTTTATTAAATGTAAACATAGCACATAACAAGTTACACTATGAAAGGTTCCAATACCTAGTGAATACAATGACTTGTCTAATTTATAGGGAAATCATAACTGAATGTATTTGAATGGAGTTCTAGTCTATCACACTTAAACTGTATCACTATATAACTGTTCAGGGGGTTCATGCAAGTCAAGCACAGATCTGTCAAAGATGGATGTATTGGACCGGAAGATTCAAATATCACAGTCAAGCTGTAAACTAGTGACACAATACATTCCATTCTCTAGACTACATCCTGCTACTTGCAAAGCCCACTTCAGGGCTGGATAGTGGGAGATAGAAAACGAATGCATAAGAAAAAGCACAGATGGTTTCCCTGTTGTACTTATAACCCAGGTTCTCTGTTGGTCTAATTAGGACTCTTACACAGTACAATCTATCTTTAAATCAGTTCTCAGATATGATCTGGAAATGAGCTCAGATGGATTTCTGATATCTATTCGGACAAGCTTTCAGATCACCAGAGATCTATTTGGACATATGCTTTCAGATCTCTATCTCTCGTTAGTCTGTCAAGCCACCGACTCTTCTCCTGTACCAAATCATCCTCAAGATAAGTGTGCATGTTTCAGTCTATGAATGAATAGTGCTGAATTATCATCTCAAAGTTACTTCCACTTCTTGTAGGCTGAGCCCACACACTAAACACTTATCGAATGTGCCTTGTTCTATTTGGTTGTGGATGACATGGCTCTATCACATGTACCACTTGTTACATGTGTCCATCTTTGACAGACAGCGAGACCTAATGCCTTTCTTCCTGGTGTTTTAATAACCAATCCTTATTTAGGTCTGTATCTCTACTGAGATAATTATTATACTGAGATAATTGTTGATGCAGATGAATCTTCCCTAAACTTATTACCTATCTCGATTCCACCGGGAGAGAAGACTAACAGCTTATTTAGGCAAAACATACTGAACTGTTAGTCAGGGTCATATGAACATACTGAACTGTTAGTCAGGGTCATATGAACATACTGAACTGTTAGTCAGGGTCATATGAACATACTGAACTGTTAGTCAGGGTCATATGAACATACTGAACTGTTAGTCAGGGTCATATGAACATACTGAACTGTTAGTCAGGGTCATATGAACATACTGACCAACCAAGACCACGCCTCACTTCCATGCAGTTCTCGCTGAAACTGTTTCATGACAGTCTGACTAACGAGGTGTAAATTGTGATTCCTGTAGTGGTGAGCGACACACAAATGAATCCAAACATAGCAGAACAGCCTGGAGGACCTTGGTTCAACAATGAGAACAGGGGATGTCAGGACAGCTGCTGCAGCCTACCACACAACTCCCGTTTCAAGGTACACAAATGAGTAAATATACTCGTTGTGGGCATTAAACATTTCAGTTCTGTCTTTTTTGCCTAGTAAGTGCTCCTCTGGTCAGTGTGACCTTGGCCGACTGTATTTGGATCACTTCTGACTGGTTACATTTCCAGCCACTGGATGTTCACCTGCTAACATTGACCCTATGTGAGTAATAGGTTGGACTGGTTACATTTCCAGCCACTGGATGTTCACCTGCTAACATTGACCCTATGTGAGTAATAGGTTGGACTGGTTACATTTCCAGCCACTGGATGTTCACCTGCTAACATTGACCCTATGTGAGTAATAGGTTGGACTGGTTACATTTCCAGCCACTGGATGTTCACCTGCTAACATTGACCCTATGTGAGTAATAGGTTGGACTGGTTACATTTCCAGCCACTGGATGTTCACCTGCTAACATTGACCCTATGTGAGTAATAGGTTGGACAAAAGCGTTTCCTTACCTAGTCGAGGTTCTGAAGTTATCTGTTCCAACATTCTCACAACCCCCTTCTTGTGTCCACGTTGGAACCCATGACTCTGTCATAAGCTCACGAGACAGAAGAAACACTCAGAGGTAATACAGTAAAATATGTAGCACATCCAGGACGCAATAAGGGGAGACTAGAATGATATATGAACAGATTAGTGCAATGACTTTTGTCACTAGGTTAGCTTGGCAATTTTATACAAGTAGCAAATTTGGATGTGGTGGAAACAGGATGGAATGACATTTCGGGTACACGCAAAGAAGTCATTTTCCCACACTCGGGAGGAGGAGCACATGTGCAGGGAGTTGCTATATTGAGAAAGGGAAAACTTGAAGGGGAATATTATACAGAAATACTACCACTCAGAACAGTAAAATGCACATATATACTGTTAGTTATGGAGACATGAAAGCAAAAGTAGAGAATAGAGAATATAACTATTATAGGAAAATGTGGAATTGGGACAAGAAATGAAAGAAGGAATAGAATGATCCAATTCTGAGAAAACAAGGTTTGTGTGAATGCAGTGCAACACATTTTATAAACATTAGAAAAAAAATATGTACTTGGAAAATTTCAGGAGGTAACCCAATCAATCGGATTGGCTTCATTATGATCAGGAAAATATATATATATATATTATTATTTTTTTTAGAATGATGTTAAGAAAGCCATAAACATTCCCCTGAATAGACATCAATTCAGATCATAATTCTTTGCATAAAATTACATAGGGCCTATAAATTAAAGTAACAAGACATGGAAATAACATTATACTGACATTTCAGCATTAAAAGAACTAGATATAAAGCAGAAATATGTTGTCAAAGATAAATATGAATGCTTAATAACAGAAAGCATGGAACAGTACAGAAGAGTAAGTAAACGCAGACCGTAATTGAAATTCAAACAGCAATTGAAAGCTCGCCAGTAAGAGTTAAATATGGGTGACAGAAGACATCCTGACTAAAATGACGAAATGAAACATCAAGGACACCCCAGAATAGGAAAAAAAAATGGACAAAGATAAGTGTAGACTCACAAGAAACGTGGATTATGAAAAGTAATAGAAAATTTGGAAATTAAAAGCAATACCAAAGATATGAATACAGATCATGTCAAAGGAGGAGGATGTATTATAAATGGAAATAGTGAAATTACATTTGACGAAACGTTTCAATACAAAACAATAAAGGCAAAAAAAAAAAAACCACCAGAAGTGAAGAAAACTATAAACATGATGAAGCAAGAAGAAAATACGGCAAACTCAGACAACATAAAGGACTTTGACAGACACAATTACAGAACAGTACACTTAAGTTTTCTGACCATGAAGTAGGAGGAGAAAGTTGAAATTTGGCACAGTGCTTATTCCTTTTCAATGTAGCCACCCTCTGAATTTATACATATCTGCATGACCTTGAAAAGACCTTCATAATAAAGTAACCTATTTTTCAAACTAAAACATTTATCACAAGTCAGTTATGACATCTTCGTCACTGTCAAAATGATTTCTTATCAACTGGTTTTAAAAAAAAAAATTTTGCTAAAATAAAAAACCTGGGTCATAATGGTGAATCCAAGTCTCATCTACTGTCACCATGGTCGGCAACATGTTTTTCTACCGACACATTTTGAGCAACTCGCCACAGCAATCAACCCTAGTTTGTTTCTGTTCACATGTCAGCAGCCGCGGAACTCAGCTGGCACACACTTTTCTCATGTTCAGTCTGTTGTGTAAAATTCTAAAAACTGTACTTTCATTCAGATTTGCTGACCTAGATATCTCTGCAATTGTCATTTTCCTATCCTGGTCAATGATTTTCTTCACTCACAGCATTTTCATCGCTGCACTCTGAGGATAGTCTTCCCGATCTTGAAACATCAGCAATATGGGAACGGCCACACTTAAACTGCCTACACCAGTTTTTTTTAACAGAAGCATACGAAGGACAGAATTTCTCAAACACTCGTTCCATCTCCCTGTGTATTTCTGTAGGTGTTTTTCCATGCAACATCAAGTATGTTATTACAGTTCTGGCCTCTGATTTCTCCATTGTTCTGACAAACCGTTAGAGTAGCAGATCCGGTCAATAAGGCGCCGTGCACCATACCGAGTAAACCCGTCGAGGAGGGAAATTCCTACTTCTCAAGTCCAGTACAAATTGAATGAGCTACATATGTGCAAAATTTCAACTTTTTTCTCCTTCTCCTTGTATATATATATCTTGACCTTAATGACTTGTCTTGGGTCACCTATGTCCAGTGCATGGTAAGCCCTCCTTCAGAGACGTCTCAGATGTTGCGTACAGCAAAAAAGTCTGACCACCACATTGGTGGTCTCTTTTTACCTCAGACGTATCAGATTTCTATGGCCGTGCTACGTCTACCATCGTTTCGTCGCAACATCTGACCTGCCATCTATGCTTGCTCATTGGTTCTGATCTTGGCGACCGTCTAGGACCGCGTTAATGGACGAGCCCAGCCCTCTCGGCGACTTCTTGTCAGTTCAGGTTCCATGTTAATCTTCATATTGAGGAGACACCCTTTAATCGAACCCCGCCAAGAAAGACTGGATCACAATTCACCCGTCCCGCTTTCATGTCCTCGCCATCGAGTAGCTGCATCATTTAGTTGGCTTCTAGGTCGTCGGCAAATCGAAGGTGAAACTGAACGTTGGAAGGGGCGAAATATGGTAATGCAGTCGGGTATAACTGTTGGCAAGAATTTTGATGTAACCAGGGTCGCCATCTTGTTCCAAAAGTGAACGCCAGACAAAATGTGGTTCTAATAAATCAAAAGCTTTTTGGCAGTCGATGAAGGTCGATATCAAGTGTGTCTGGAGCTCTCGGGCTATTTCAATGTGGTTAAGATATGCTACCATCAAGTTGAACTGTTCATTTCATGCCATGGTGGAACGATATTATTATCCGTAGCAGTTTTCTAGGTCAATCTATTTTATGGAGGATGTTGGAATTATACAGGAGCGAATTACAAATACAACAAACAGTGAAGTAGGTGGAGAGCAGTTTATGTTTCGAAAGATTAATGGAACTAGAGAAGCAATATGTCGTTTAAGAGTGTTGATAAAAAAAGTACACAGAGGTAGGGAGGAGTATCAATGTGTGTTTGATAGTCTATAGTTGTTGTTTGTCCATCGTTTCCGAAGAGGACCATATTGTCTTCTGTGTGATGAGATGATAATATGACTTGAATTTGATTTAGATGAGGGAGAGTTGCGAACCGTCAGCATCACTATCTCGTCCTGATTTCATTTGATTCAGTGGCAAGATATGACCAAGACGACTGGAGCAGTAATCCGTATGCAGTGGGCGATCAAGGGGATCTTATGTGGTCTAGTCTTGCTCCACATATTGTTGCTGGTAGTCGCCTTGCTGCCCGCTGACCATCCAGTGGTTCTTTCGCACAATCCGCCGAATCCAGTCTTCACATACTTAGGTAAACAGACCCTATATCACCGTGGGTTTATTAGATCGATCGGTTACCCTCACTTGGTTTATTTGGTCATGTCGAGACTATTGCCCGGGGTGTGGCCGCCTTCGCATGCTGGCAGCTACGTGGAGCCACAAGTGAGAGGAGTGCCAGATGAGGACCAATATTGGACAAACTACCCAAGATAGGGAACGACATTTCCGCCACAAGAGGTACTACCCCTCTCTGACCCCTCTACGCCCCAAAGAAAAGCATTTGACAAAGAGTCCAGCATGAACAACTAATTGAGTGTCTTGAAGACATTCGATTACTCAGTAACCTGTATTGAGAACAGGTAGCGACAATAAGATCTGGAAGGAAATACTCACCGTATGTTGATATGGAAAGAGGTGTGAGGGGTATGTGTTGTTGAAGGAATGCCCTGACTAAATATCAGCAATCTGATGACACAGTACTATTGGCTGAAAGTGAGCATGTATTGAAAGAACTGATAGGTGGCATGAAGTCAACGCCAATTGTAGAACTTGAAAAGATTACAAAACTGCAATCCATGACCGACAGAAGAGACTGCAGAGCCCAGCTGCAGTCAGAGAAACTCCGAAGACTGACGGACCATCCAATGTACCAGAGGCTAAACAATCTGGGAACTGGGAAACTAAAGCGGAGAAACTTTGCAGAAATAGCCAAAGCAAAGATGCACGAAGATCCCATAAACGCACTAACAACACCAAAACCCATCACTACTGTACGAAAACCTACTTGGAGGCAGGATATATTTCCAGAGGTGGTAGAAAATATACCAGGTATTGCAAACAAAAACTGCCAGACCGAAAAAGAAAGGAGAGACACTACCATAAGCTTCATAACGAAAAGCTACCCAAGCATGGACTGGACCCATGCATACACCGACGGTTCTGTAACAAACACTACACAGAACGGAGGGGCAGGAGCATTCCTGAACCTACCAAATGGCAGAAAAATAACACTGTCATTCGCTACTGGTAAGTACACGAGCAATTTCAGGGCAGAGGCACTGAGGGCGGCAGTGGAAGAAATGGCAACACACAGTGAAAATGAGAGCCATATAGTCCTGCTGACAGATGCTCTCGAAGTAGTCACAGCGCTAAAAAGCCAGAAAAACACTGAGCTTAATGACTTAAGAGCAGCACTCTGCAAACTGTGCCAACAGTCCGCACCAAAAAGGGTAGTGGTACAGTGGGTTCCGTCACACTGCAACATCCAAGGCAACGAGGAGGCAGACAGACTGGCAAAAGAAGGTGCAAGGCTACCACAAATAGATACCAGTATGACGTACGAAGAGTCAAAACGGCTTATCAAAGCCAGGTACATGTCCAAATGGGAAACCGAACATACTGGTTACACCAAAAACGATGCCTATTACCAGTTGAACCGAAGAGAGCAGGTCGTTGTCTTCAGACTTCGCACTGGCCACAACAGACTGAGGTACCACCTCTTCAACAAATTGAAGATAGGGTGTACCGACGAATGCCCGTGCGGTACTGGTAAAATGACCACTGAACATCTGCTGCAGAACTGCCCGACATACGAGGATCAGAGAGAGCAGATGTGGCCATTGCCAGTGGAACTGCAAGACAAGCTCTATGGTAGTGGCGAGAGTCTCAGGATGACCGCCGCTTTTTTCGAAAAAATAATGGTTACTGTCTGACTGTGTACGCAGAAGAAGAAGAAGAAGAAGAAAGAACTGATAGACACAGTCAACAACAGAAGTAAAGAATATGGATTGTACATTAAGATTAGGAAAACAAAAGCAGATAATTTAGCATAACAGGCATGAAGGCCACATTGAACGTAATAAATAAGGAATAATGAAATATATACTTGTATATAGAATAACAAGTGTTGGTAGATGCGAAGAGAATAGGAATTACCAACAATGCATTTAACAACATGAGAAATGTATTGACATCCAGACAAATAATAAATAAATGAAAAATGCGAGTCATCATTCGTTATGTATATTCATCATTACTATCCGGAGCGGAAATGGCGGCGATGAGCAGTTGGAGGACAAAATAGAGAGCGACCTTTGAAATGTGGATATACAGTAGAATAGGTCGTACTTCGTGGGAAGATAAGCCAACAAATAAATACGCTCTGACGGGAAATACCGAAAGACATACTTCTTCTTCGTACGCTGTCAGACGTCAACTTGTATTTGTTCGAAGAAAGCAGCTGTCATCCTGAGGCTGTCGACACTACCATGGAGCTTGTCTAGTGTTGCCACTGGTGATGACCACATGTGCTTTCTCTGGTTCTCGTATGTCGGGCAATTTTGCAGCAGATCTTTAGCGGTCATTTTCCCTGTACCACAAGTGCATTCGTCAGTGCCACCTATCTTCAGTTTATCGAATAGGTAGTACCTCAGTCTGTTGTGGCCTGTGCGGAGTCTGAAGACCACGACCTGCTCTCTTCTGTTCAACTCGTAATAGGCATCATTTTTTGTGTAGCCAGTATGCTCTGTTTCCCATTTGGCCATGTATCTAGCCCTAATAAACCTCTTGGACTCTTCGTAGGTCACACTAGAATCTGGTTGTGGTAGTCTTGCACCTTCTTTTGCCAGTCTGCCTCCTCGTTGCCTTGGATGTTACAGTGGGATGGAGCCCACTGTACCACTACTCTTTTTGGTGCGGACTGCTGGCATAGTTGACAGAGTACTGCTCTTAAATCATTACGAAAGACATACAGATTAGGACAATACACTTTTGAAAACAATACTAGAGAGAAAGGTTAAAGACAACGAACAAGAGATAGGAAGCACTATAAATGGGAAAGCAACATCAAGAGATGGAGTAATGGAGTGTACCATCAAGGCAAGAAACAATATGTTTGAGGTCCCTAGCAGCCAACCTTCGACGCGAAGACGGCACTAACTCCATCACAGTGAGTCCGTTTAAAACAGCACTTTGCGGTATAGAAATATGGATTTACAATTCAAATTGCTCAAGTCATTTATCTGTTTTTGATCTTCAAGTAGTGAATTGTCCTGGCCTACTCTTTCTGCCTCACTCCAGTTGCAACCATTTAATCATTGTTTTCTCTCACATTCTATTCGCTGTGAGTTTTTAGGTTTGCTTCTCAACAACTGATAAACTGTTTATTTATATAAATTATGTGTTTACAAATGTCAGACTTGTCCTTATCCAAGGCACAAGAAAGGTAAATTGCGGCGTCTGAAATGAAATGTCTAAGAAATATAATTGGTGTCGCATACATATATATACTTGGAATCTTGCAATTCAATCATGTGTAGGGCTGCTGCTAGGTAGCGAAGGCTATCTCTAGTACGTTCATTTTAGTTTTTGTTTTGTTGTTGCAGTTTTAACCTCCTTCTACTAACTAGACATGGGGGAAGGTAGGTTGCATATTTGGTAGGAATGTCATTGTTTTTAGCATATCGGTTTTCAACCGCAAAGAGCTCTTCTGTAAAGGCGCACATAATGTACACAGGGTATCCAGGGGTTTCTGTCGTCAATCTTTAATATGACTAGGCGCTGGTTCAACCTCCTTTGAGACTAGTGGACACTTGAAACTTGTGGGATTCTTCTTACTTTTCTTCTCCTCCTTTAATCTCCCGATACGAAGCCATGAAAAGGGCTTTACAAGTAGCAGGGAGAACAGAATGCACTGTGTCGTAGGTTACAACTTGATTGCGATATTTGCACATTTCGGTCCGACACATACGACATCAGAAGGCATTTTTGGGTACTGGGCTAGCCTTCCCTCTTCGATCCCTTCTCCTTACCAGTCTGCACTGTTGCAGCCTGTTTACCAGGATCAACCGGGGAGGCGCAGAAGGGTCTTGACAGCTCTGGTTCGCTGGCTCTGACACAGACAGTCAGCTATGGATCGCTGACCACGGCAGCTCGTGCCCTGCTCAGCATCTTGAAAGTTTCCCGCTTCCATTTCTTGAGAGGCAAGCGTCTTTATTAGATGGCGGAATCTATTCCTTGTGCTGAATACATGTGTATACAGAAAAGGCGATGTTCAATCTCATACGAATGCAGTTTGATAAGCTTTCAATGCATGCTTATTACACAAGATGTTCTGGCTACAATCACAAGGAAGATGGATAGATAACATAAGAAGAATCCTTCAACGACATTGACCTACAGCAACCCAGGCAAAGAAACTTGGTCCAAGAAAGACGACTAAGTTTTCTACGTCAGTCGTCGGCACAAGTGGATGGACAACAGAACTCAACTGAATACGACATGCTTTACACATATGTCGCCATGATGCGTTTTAAATGTTCTATGGCTTGTTATTTAGCTGAATAAACATGTTTAAATGTATATGGGTTACGAATGCTTATATAAATATATATATATATATGACAAAAAACAGATGTAATGAATGTGATGTATAATTTAGAGAGGGAAGGTAACTGAACTCATCAAACGTGGTAGGGTTCCTCCCTCTAACTACGACTACGCACGCCATGTTAGAAGGTATAACCTCGTTGTGAATACCTGGCTCAGTGAGGCGTTGTTTGTTAGACTGGCCTTTAGAAACGTTATAACGTTCCCACAGTTATAATTGCGAGGTGACACCGTTTGTAGGTTCAAGCTACAGTAAAGCCGTCTTTGAATTTATTGGAATAACAGTTCATTGAGTAACTATTGCATGCGGAGTGTCGATATCATCATCAAGTGACTGACAACTGGTAGTTAATATCAACTTTAGCTGGAGTGTTTAATTTAGGACGTTGGGAAGTATCTCTTCTAGTGTGAACATCGGTGGGCTTAAACGTTTTAAAACTCAAACATAGTGTCGCTAATCACTTCTTGACGAACCATGTAAGTTATTTGATCATATTTTCCGTTATCATTAATAGTGTATTGTACAGAATGGACAAAAATGTATCCTTAAAGTATGTAGCATGTCTTTTACAGAACATCGCTCTTACATAAAGAAAATGAGCACTTTTTAACACAATGTAACTTCACAAAGTACACTTCTACCTATTTAAAGGACGTTTTGGAAATAATGTCAACCATATATTGTATAATTTGTGAATGAAGTTGCTTTTTGTTTATCATGTGGGTATATTAACTCGGATAACACATAAATAAATGTATTGGACTAGGGTTATGGTTTTGGTTAGATTTATGGTTATGTTTACAGTTTAGGGTTAGGGTTATTGGTTAGATTTCAGGGTTAGCCTTATGTTAGGGTTAGATAACATGGTTGTTATTACACCGTCTGCCTGCATAGATAATATCATGCTGCTGCAGAAATTGCATGCTATTCTCCTTATCATGGACCAATGTTAACAGATTCCAGAAATTCTCGTCTATTCTCGCAAAATGTTTGACACTTTTAACAATTAAAAAGACTATTCTGTGACATCACTACCTCAAACTCGGTGCTAAAAATATATATTTCTTTTGTTTGAGGAGAATTAAGACGCAATTACTCGAGATTCTTATCTTTTTAAGTTTTCGTCATGAAAAGACGTCACATTGTGTCGTAGTTTACAGCGAGCCTGAGATATCCGCACCTTTAGACCAAACACATCCGGTTTTTCAGGACATTCTTGGGACAGGGTTTGCTTTCCCTATGTAATCACTATTGTTTTAACCAGACAACACAAGTGTAACTTGTTTCTAGGGCTGCCACCAGTAGCCAGAATACGGTCTTTGTTAGATATGAGTCGTTGACTGATGTCAGTTAATTCACAGATGAAGAATTTCACATTTATAGAAACTGCAAAAAATTGCTTGCGATCTGAAAACAACGTTTATGAAAAACAGCTGTGCCACTGGGAAACTCTTCAGATATCATACTACAACCAACACTGAGAATGTCACTTAGTTGTGCCACAGCCAAACTGTTCAGATGTCACACTGCAACCAACACTGAGAATGTCACTTAGGTTTTAAACGTACCTATCAGATTTTCGTGTCACCTTTACCTGTAAATATGTTGTACTAAAAAATTGCATTTACATTTGTGCGTGTGTGAGAGAGGCGTTGCATGTTCATTGAACCTTGTTTATCTACACGATATATCTCGTTAAAAAATGTCGTATACTCTGTTATATAAACATGCTAGTTGTCTGTGGAGATACACCATTCATTGACTCGCTGTGGCGTGGTCGTATACATCTAGATCTCCATTTGTAAACCATCCTTGCATACTTTCATGCCCCCAGTCATGCCCTGTGCCGATGTTGAATATTCAGTACTTGTGCATATTTCAAGACTAACGCCAAAGTTATAGTATTGAACGCCAGTGTCATATCGGTGATGAAATATGGAGTTAAAACACTGATAACGACCATGGCAGTACAACAAAGACTCCAGTCTTTCATTAACATATGCATGTGAAGGATAATGGGTACGGCACAATATAGGGATGTATGAAGACCTATGGCAAAGGAGACAACAACAGCAAATGGAAGAGCGCATTGAGGTAAGAAAAGGGGGGTTTTACAAAACATACGCAGAGGAAGACACAGACAATAAAGACAGACAGGCTCTCGCTTGGAATCCTCTAACGAAGAGAAATAGAGGTAGAACAAAAATGCACGGAAAAGATAATGTGCGAGAGAACTACGAATAAATTATTGCAGCTGGAGAGAGGCAGACAGAGCAGCCCAGGACCGTACGTGCTGGCGGGATGTGCTCAATGGTACATGCGCCGACAGGAGCGACGGGCTTGATTGAATTGGTTGATTGAATTGTGAATGTTGACATCATCATTCATTCTTTTTCCCTCCCCGACGGAAAGATGGAGCGTACCGTCAGAGTTGGAAAGGAAGAATAACGTCTGATCAGGCAAAGCAAACTGATCAGGTGTGTTAGTCAGGTTCAGGCAAAGCAAACTGATCAGGTGTGTTAGTCAGGTTCAGGCAAAGCAAACTGATCAGGTGTGTAAGGAACAGGGAAGATATACTGGCCAAAACACCATCTCAACTTCCTCTTAGTCCTTCCTGGAAACGGGCTGTTTTCATGCCAGCCCGACTAACGAGGTGGGAGATCGATGTGATCCCCATTGTAGTGAGCGACACGCAGAAGAAGTCAAGCATAGCACAGCAGCCTGGAGGGCCCCTATCTGCTTTTATCAGCGCACGCTCTAGATGTGAGGAAAGCTACTGAAACCGGCCACTTAACGACGTTTTCAGAGCGCACTAAAAACGTAATTCTACTCATTGTAAGCATTCACAACAATAACAACAACAACCGACAACAACCGTCACAGTTAACCACTTTACACTAAAGCCGTAGCAGTGACATCCTCTGAAGTACTTGATCTGATGAGCTTGTCAGTCCCACGTACAACCGTTGTTGGTAACATTCATAATCATGCATATAAGACGAGGGATCAATAGCCTGACCGGAACAGCAACAAAACAAAACCTACGTTACGTCAACAAGCCAGGACAAAAAAATAACACAAATGAAAACACTTAAAACGAACTACAAAAATCTTCTTCATTGAATGGTACAGATCTCTGTTCTTTCATCACCGGTTAGTTATGGACCCCCATGACACGAAGAAAGTCAATGTTGACCACTTAATTTAATGCGAGATGATTTTTACTGGCACGTCTCGCTCACTGAAATCATTCTTACCCAAGTGTACTTTTACTGGCACATCCTGCTCAGTGAAATCATTCTTACTCAAGTGTACTTTTACTGGCACATCTCGCTTACTGAAATCATTCTTATCAAAGTGTACTTTTACTGGCACGTCTCGCTCACTGAAATCATTCTTACCCAAGTGTACTTTTACTGGCACGTCTCGCTCACTGAAATCATTCTTACTCAAGTGTACTTTTACTGGCACGTCTCGCTCACTGAAATCATTCTTACCCAAGTGTACTTTTACTGGCACGTCTCGCTCACTGAAATTATTCTTACCCAAGTTCCTCCACTTGTTGCCAGTCATGAGCTATAACGTGCAGCCTGGCTGAGCGAATAGGGGTCGAAGAGGGAAGCAAACCTGGTCCCCAAAAATGTACCGTGCTGAAAATTGATGTATTGAGCCGAAAATTTCAGATTTTGCAGTCTCGTAACTACAGAATGAAACAAAACGTCCTATTTTGTACCGTACCAACGAAGAAGACATATAAAGTGACCATATGGCCATTCGATATCAGAAACAGAGAGGCAAAAAGAAAACTTCAGATTAGGTGACAAGGACAGGAACGTGAACACTGCACGGCTCCCAAATATCTAGGCGTAAAGTTAGACCGGATACTGTCCTACATGACGCACTGCCAGGAGACAAAGCATACGACTTACACAAGAAATAATATCATCCTAAAACTGACCAGCACAACATGGAGGGCACGACCGTCAGTCCTTTCAACATTTGCACTTGCTTTGTGTTTTTCCGTAGCTGAATACGCTGAGCCAGTCTGGAAAATACTGCCCATGCGAAACTAGTTGATACAGCAATAAATGAGGACGGTCGGATAGTAACAGGGTGCCAGCCCTCTCCCCCCCCCCTATAAAATATACCCCCTAATTGGCAAATCACCACCTGAGATTCGAAGAAGTGTTGCAGCAGAAATCGAACGAGAAAAACAGGAGCATGACCCAAGGCATCCAATGTTTGGACATCAGGCACAGAGTGCAAGACTCAAATCTAGACAAAGTTTCCTAAATTCAGAACATCCCATACAGACAAACCCTGAAAGTCGCCGTACCGAGAGATGGCACGAATTGATGCAGGCCCCAGAGATGGAACTTCGGGAGGAATCTGCCCCCTGATATTATCACCATACACAACATGGAAGTCGCTGAACAGACTCCCAACTGGTGTTTCATGGGGCAAGAGGAAAATGAAACGATGGAGATACACAGATGATGACACACGTGGATGTGGCGCAATACATGACCCATTCCACCTGATGACCTGCCCCAACCTCCAGGAAACCTGCAATAGGTGCGACATGCTGGAAGCAAATGACAAGGCAATCCATGTCGCTGGATACTGGATAATACTGTATAACGTGGTGTTTAGACACGGAAAGTAAGTAAGTATTTTACTTTGGAATTAAACTTACAAACTTCTTGTTCCCAGTTCTGCGTCTTTTCTACTGCACCAGCTTAAGGCAATGATGAAACCAACACTTTAGTTGTATACATCAACTTACTATCCTAGATTTAATTGTCTATTGCAATTCTGCAGTCGACCTAAGGCTTCTTCAGCTGTATCACCAATGTCTTTCATAACTTTTGTTCTTGCCTGTCCTTTCAGGTACAATTGCTTCAGTAGATCTAATACAGATATGACCACTAAACCTCTCGCACCTACTCTACAGCTTAGACTATTGCCATGAGCCTCCATTGCTTCAACTCCTTCACCAGGTAGCTGTATTTGCCTATTTTGAAAGAGTTCATCTCTAGGCTCTAGATCCAAAGGCACAGTTTACTCGATCATGATGTCGCGGTGCAACGATGGAAAGTACATCACTATATCTGGTGCCCTCTCTGATATCAGGATAATCACCCCTTCCTGGTAGGCTCACAGCCATCTCACAGTCACTGACACTGCCAAGAACTGTTGTTAAACCAGGACTACTTGTTTTGGTGTGTGCTGATTTGCGTCTCTGGTGCAGTAAATGTTTGTAACTCTGTGGCTAGTTATGTTGTTTGCTCTCTGTTTAATGTGGCAGCCAGTTTATACACTACGCTGTTGTGATAACACGTACACTACCCTTGTAGTAACAACACCTTGCGTGATGAAAGGACGCGTTCCAGAGTTTGATTTAGTTTGCGATGAAGACAATGAGCATCCTCAGACATTTACCAAGGTTTGTGGTTGATGACAAAATCTCATACATTGAACTGATAAAGACGCTGAGAGGCAATGTGCCATATTTCACATCACGTTAAGGATCTCTGTAAAACTCCAACCCATGTAGACCATTGGTCTTGTTTCCATTTTTATTTTAAATGAATTCATTCTGTAAATCGCACAGTTCAGATTCGATTCTGCTTCTCAATTTTCTGCTAACTTTTTAAAACAGTATTTTGGTTGTGTGGATTTTACCAATTTTGTGGTAGTCATCAAAACGTTTTCAGATTCCCATGGAGCATGGTACTTTAACAAATACATACCAGGTCATCAAATGTTGACCTGTCCAGATCTGTTGACGTTTGTTGTGGCCTAAAATGTCTACATGATGGGATAGCCATGATTAAAGTTGTTAATACACATCCAGTTTAGATGTGATTAACAAGTGATTTCACCAAAATAGCTTCAATGTTATCACCACTGTTGTAAAATCTACCCAGTTTATAGCTTGAATGTTATCACCATTGTTGTAAAATCTTGTCGGTCAGTAACCTCATTGTTATCACCACTATTGTAAAATCTCCCCGGTTTATAGCCTCAGTGTTATCACCCCTATTGTAAAATCTCCCCGGTTTACAGCTTCAATATTATTCCATTTTTGCAAAATCCCCCCCGCGCCGGTCTTTAACCTCAGTGTTATCTTCAATATAGTTGATTCTCCCAGGTCTAGACACAGTGTTATCACCACTATTGTAAAATCTCAACGGTTTATAGTCTCAGTGTTATTACCACCAATGTAAAATACTCCGCCACGGTCTTTAGCCTCAGTCTTATCACCACTGTTGTAAAATCTCCCAGTTCTACAGCCTAAGTGGTATCCCTACTAACGCTAAATTTCATCAATGTTTTCCTTCAATCTTATGATAAACGTATTCTTCATAACTGATGTTCTATCCTTATATTTTTAAGTTGCCATTTCATATGTGGAATTAAATGCGTTATGGGATGCTTATTTAATTTTAAAAACACATAACTAAGATGGTGTATCCTTTGCGTGCCTCACTTCTGCGAGTTCGTCGCACCATTATATATAAGGAATTTTGTATTTTTATCTTAGATAAAAACTTTTTTTTAAAGGTCTCACCAATAAGAACTAAGATCTCCTAGAATATGCCTTTGAGACGCACATTTCAAGTTATATCATGCAATCTATAGTGTAGTTTTGGCAGACATAAATAAAACCACTTAATTGTCATCCTGAAAAATGTAAAATAAGAGGTCATCGGATTATTTGAAACTCGCACTCATTTTGATTCGTACTTCACTTGGTGCAAGGTTCACGTTGGTGATGAGGAGAGATAATATCATGTTGGCGCAGGTAGGTTTCATTGTTGTCAAACGTCACGGACAATTTGTTTTATCAGCTCAAAATATAACAGAACGCAAGTTGGAAGTGCATGGCCAGACTAAGCCATTTATCATCATACAGTGTCATTCTCACCATTGCGGATATAAAGACAACATCGAGTTTTTCTATGAATTGCTAGAAGATTAACTACGCCAACCGGCTTACAAAATAGTCGTATTTGGGGACTTTAATGCGAGAGTATGACGTCAGACAGGCAGACGAACGTTAAACTGGCGCCTTCTCTTATGGCAAATAAACGCCTGATGTGAGCGTCTGACTGTCTTTGTCCAAATACAGAAACTTCATGGCGCTCCCCGAACTGGGAAACCAAAGCGGAAATCCAATATGTGCTAAGTGACGACATACAATTTGTTACAAATGTGGAGGTGCTGCATCGAATAAATATAAACAGCGACCACAGATCCATTAGGGCAACCTTAAATATGGACTCACTACCTCACAAAAAACATTTTCAGACCACCACAATACTGGATGATGTCAGGATGTCAGAGACAATCCGACAAGAGGATTGGATGTGAGACCTATTCTTCTTTCGTCCTACTACCCTTGCCATACGGCGTCGCAGGGAGATCGGGTGTATAGATTTCTTGTTATCGCTAAATGAGAAGCTTGTTCTGTGTAACTTCCTGAGAGTGTCAGAGACACCCTCGATAAACCATCGATCCACCGACGTCGAGGTCTGTCCCTTGCATATGATATGCTCTAGCTGCAGGCTGGTCATAATGCATTCTGAGTAAATGACCAAACCACTTGGTTTGTTGTGCTTCAATGTAGTTACTAACTGGGTTTGTCCCCACTATTTGTCTTAGTGTGGTGCTGCGGATTCGGTCACGGATTGTCTTTCCGGCTGCTCTTCTCATACAGCGCATCTCACAGCTCTGGATCTTACTCGTATGTGTTTCTAGTAAGGACCAAGATTGACATTCGTAACATAATGTAGGAATAAATAGTACATTTATCAGCCTCCTCTTAGTTGAAATGAGCACTCTAGAGTGTTTCAAAATTGGTACAATTTGATAGTGAATACTGTTCGTCTTCTGAAATCAATTCTCTTTGTTCACTCTACCTACTACGTAGGTATTTGAACTCCAGTCGTTGATTGATGGAGGTGAGACAGTAGACCGAAAAACTGAAACACTGCGGCAAAAGACAGTCGGATCAGCGAGGAAACTCGAAAACTTCCAAATACGAGGAGAATACTGAAACAAAATGCATTGCACAACAAACTCGAGTTATGCGGGCCGAACAATCTGATTAGAAGCAGACTAAAAGAAGACTATGAACAGCATAGTTTGAACAAGTTAATTAGAGTTGCTGAGAAAAGAGGCATCATAATCAAGTGCAGGAAGTCTTCAGCAATCTTAACTTAACCTCAACGTTTTTATACTGGTTTAGAAGACTCATCAGAGTTTGTAGACAACCAATCACATCTGCATTACCCTGCTCTAAAAACTATGCACATCCAATCTATTCTTAAATGCATAAACCGTCTCTGCCTCCACCACCTGATGGGGTAATGCAATTCAAGCATTTATCACTCTCTGAGTAAATTTTTTTTTCCTAATATCCAATCTAGACCTTTATTTAGTTACTTTGTATCTATGCCCTCTTGTTCTCGTTGGTGGTTGTGTTTTGAAAAAAAAAAAATTGTAATAGTCTAATTTTACCTTTCCCGTGATTGTCACATCGAATTCTTCTCTTTTCTAGACACCGTAGGCCAGTTTTTCTGATTCTTTCCTCGTAATTGTAATTCTGGAATCCCACTATCAGTTTTGTCGATCTTCTTTGTATCCTTTCCAGCATGTCTATGCACCTCGATACTGACTCCACACCTGTACACAGTACACCAATCTAAGTTTAACCAATGCTTTATACAGTTTGACAATCACCTCCTTACTCCTATGTTTAATATTTCTTTTATCATACCTAACATTGCATTTTCCTTATTCACTGCTACCTGGACTTGCTCATTCAATTTTTCTGTATGCTTTATTATAACCCCTAGGTCCCTTTCCTTATCTATCATTCTAATATTGTTCTCGTCCATTCTGTAATTATGTTCCATATTGGATCTACCCATACGGATGACTGTACATGTATTTATATTAAACTCCATTTGTCATTTCACAGACCAGTCTTGAGTTTTATCTAAATCTGACCTCAATATGTCCACCTCTGCTATAAATGAGACACTCCGACATAGTTTTGTGTCATCTGCAAATTTTTCAATCATGGGTTCTATATCAATATCAAATCGTGTATATATATCAAGAACAGAATCGGTCCCAAAACCGAGCTCTGTGGCACTCCACTGTTTACTTCACACAACTCAGAGTACTCCTTATTTATGCCCACTCTCTGCCTTCTTTTCTGTTAACAAACTTTCAATCCATTCGGCAACCTCCCCACCTATTCTATGTGATTTTAACTTGTTCAATAATCTCCGACGAGGTACCCTATCAAAAGTCATTGCAAAATCTAGATAAATAACATCCACTTGTTCCCCCTTATCTATAATTTTAGTAACCTCCTCCATGAATTTTAATAGATTTGTTAAGTACGATCTCCCTCTAGTAAATATATGCTGACTATTTCTGATGACATTAAACCTGTCTATATGCATTACAATGTTTTCTTTGATTATTGACTCTAACAATTTACAGACTGTGCTCGTTAAACTTACCGGCCTATAATCAGCTGCATCTGATTTCTTTCCCTTTTTGAATAAGAGAATTACTCCTGCGTCTTCCCAATCTCTTGGGACAATTCCTTTTGTAAGTGATTGAGAAAATAATATTGCCAATGGTTTTGCTAGATTGTCTCTAATTTCAAATAGCATTTTTGGATGGATACCATCTTGACCTAGACATTTATCCACTTTCAACCCATCCAATTAAAAAAACAACATTTCCTCAGTAATACAGAATGATTTTAATCCCAATATATCCATTTCCCATTAAAAAAAATATCTATAGGCTCTGAGATCTTGGAGCAGTTTTCTTTTGTGTAGACTGTGCCAAAGTATATATTTAGTAGATATAGTCTCTCTATTTTCTCTTATTATTTTACCTGTGCTATATATGAGAGGACCTACCCTGTCTTTCATTCTTTGTTTATTTTTAACATAAGAAAATAAGCTTTTACTATCATTCTTGATCCTATTAGCAAGTTTTTTTTTCGAAGTCTATTTTGCTGCGTTATTCACTTTATGAACTATGTTCTGCTTGTCCAAATATTTTTAATATGTTTCTTTTGATTTACCTGCCTTTATATATTTTTTTCAAAGAGTATTAAGACAGCTCTAAAAAAGATTGACGAACAGAGCAGAAATAGAAGAGCAGAATGCCAAAGGTACTACACCGACCTCTTTACATCAAAAGTGATAGTTTACCAAATTGCCCCACGACACCGAATCTGTACAGGTAACAAAGATTGAATCAGATGAGATGGTACAATTAATCAAAAAACTAAATCCAAGCATAGCTTCAGGACAAAAAGAAATCACAAATGAATGAATCCAGACTGGTTGGGGCACACTAGCGCGACATTTAGCTACATTGTTCAACATCTGTTTAAACAAATGTCAAATCCCTGACCAATAGTAATCATAAGAATGGTTGCTTAGGCGTCAGTAACCTGTTGCGTCGATCGACCATTGTTATGGCACGTGCTACAGTTTGTGGTCTCGTCTTAACCAATCTATTAGAATTCACGGAGGAGGTTACCAAAATGTTAGATGGTGGAGAGCCGGTTTTATATCTGGATTTTTCAAAGACCTTTGATTGAGTATCTCATCAACGATTGTTTCGAAAGTTGAAATCACACGGAATAGGTGGTGAAGTTGTCAATTGGATAGAAAATTGGTTGACGGGCAGAAGGCAGAGAGTAGGCATAAATAGGGAGTCCTCTGACTCGTGTGATGTAATAAGTGGTGTGCCGCAGGGATCGGTATTGGGACCAATTGTTTTCTTAATATATATCAAGGATTTGGACATTGATATCAGATCCACGATTGCAAAGTTCGCGGATGACACAAAATTATGCGGCAGGGTCTCTTCTCCTGAGGAGGTGGATCTATTGAGATCGGATTTAGATACGATTCAAAAATGGTCTGAGAGCTGGCAGTTGGAGTTTAATGTAGAAAAATGTACAGACCTTCACATGGGAAGACCCAATAATGAATATAAATACAGGATGGGATAGAACAATATTAGGCCAATACAAAAGAAAAGAGACCTAGGAGTTATACTAGATCATACAGGAAAGGTGCGGGAGCAAGTCCAGGTGGCAGTGAAAAAGACTAATGTCATGTTGGGCATGAGCCAGGAAGTAATAGTCAAGTTATATAAATCATTAGTGAGACCTAAATTAGAGTACTGTGTTCAGGTGTGGAGTCCATATAATAGAGTGGATATAAACATGCTGGAAAGGGTACAAAGAAGAGCTACAGAAATGATCGCGGGTTTTCAGAATTATAGTTATGAGGAAAGACTAAAAAAACTGGTCTTCAATGTCTATAACAAAGAAGAATTCGAGGTGACTTAATACAAGTGTATGAATTAATAAATGGGAAGGATAAATTAGACTATACCAAGTTTTTCAAAGTACAACCGGCTACAAGAACAAGAGGGCACAGCTACAAATTGTTTAAAGACAGGTCTAGATTAGATATTAGGAAATATTTTTTTTAGTCAGAGAGTGGTGAATTCTTGGAATGCATTGCCGCAGAGTGTAGTGGAAGTAGAGGTAGTAAATGCATTCAAAAATAGATTGGATGCTCCCAATTGTTTTCTGTATCCGTGAAGTGAAATACACTGGTTGTATACAGACTCTGGAGAGCCTTCTAAACCAGTAAAATGAAGCCAAGTTAAGTCTCATCTAGAGCTGAAGGGGAATTTGGCAGCTGTCTCTGAGTCGACCTAGAGCAGTTCCGTTCAGTGTTCGGTGATGTAGTTTCGGTGATGTTCGGTCTTGTAGTTTACTGATGAGTGAGTGTATAGACCGAGGTACCTGGGATTCCTCGAGGGGACCCGAGTACTCCGCTACCTTGGGACGGTGGCCGCGAGGATCGTGTTTATTCAGGGATTACCGTCCATCGGTTGTTGGTCTGGTGTTTGTATCTGGATTTCTCTGTTTCCGTTTATCTCCTCTCACACCTCCAGATGTTGTGGGAAAGTTTGTGAAACCTCCAGTGGTAGGAGGGATGAGGGGAGCGTTATCAGCCCGAATGGTGATCCTTGAGCATTTCTTTGGTGAACTGAACTCTGGGCCGTTTTTTTTAGCGAGGTCTTGCCGCTATGTTGGCCCGATTTCCTAAACTAGGAGCTGTGAGCATTGTTCCCTTTGCGCTGCTGAAAACTGCCACAAGATGCTATGCAGCGGCAAACCAGACTACCCAAGTGCACACAACTTCCACAGAACACGGTCCTGAATGCTAGCCGTCAATTGGGTACATGTTAGTATTTTAGTCCGATTTAAAACTTGAGAACATCCGAAATAAATACAAACCCCGAATCGTGTGTGCAGCCTGTCAGGCGTGCCATCTCCCCACCCACCCATCTAACCCCTCAGCTTCTTCTTCCTTCTTCTTCTTCTTCTCCTCATCTTTCTTCTTCTTCTTGTTCGCCATGCTAAAAAAAAATATACACGTGATCCAGTTTTCTGGAGACATGTTGCTCTGATGGACACTCCTTGAAAGCTCCCAAAATAACTGTGTGGAGGTTCGTCTTCAAAAGCCAGCATTCAGGATCGCAGTTACCCAAGCATATAACAATCTTGCAGGATGTTCAGCTGTCTTTGCTGGTTATTGGCACACTCACATGGATGATAGGGCAGATTTTAAGTTCAAAATCGATATTTTCTATGTAACTATTAAGATAGATAGCATGTAAATATTTTAGATCGAATATTTAATGCTATCTCTACAGATGTGGGTTTTAGCATGGGTCATAAAAACATCGATTTGCAGAAATGTCTGATTTTTAATAAATAACAGATTTGTAAAGTTAACTTTATTGTAGAAAAAAAAAAGTTAATTTCATTCATCGGTAACATGAAAAATAAAATACAGTCGTTTGGATTACTACGTGCATAAAAGCTAGCCATAGATTTAAAAAAAAATATATCCTTAACGATACGACACAGTGGCCTGTTTATGAAGTTGCACTAACTGATACAGTAGTACCGTACACTATTAATCCCATGTAATAGTAAACATACTACTATTGTAAACAAAAATTATTGTAGTGTGTAGTTGAAGTCGTTGAAAGGAATACAGGTAGACAGACGGACACATAGATTTAGAAATAAACAGATACACAGACAAGACTCAATTACTGGTATAGATGTCTAATAGAGAACGAGGAAATGGAGTCAGGTGTAACCAGTCATGCAACATTGTGTGTGTGTGTGCGCGCGCGCATGTGTGTAGATGTGCGTGTGTGAATAAAAGCACAAGGAACGAGCTGGTACATCAATGACATGGTTGTTCGGTTAGTTTAACGACTGTGGTGCAAACTGTGTCCCCCTTTTTGTGTCAACCTGAGCTATTTTCATCCCTTGAAAAGTGTCCAGGCAGTGGGCGGTGGCTGCTGTTCATTGGCCAGACGCTTATTTGTGGGGTCACCTGTGTTGACTCTGGAGGGAATGTGAATTTTAAGGAGTGCGAGGAGCAAAAACTGTATGTGATTTATATTGAAATACAGACAGTGAAAGGAATGTCACTGGGCAAAGCACACTAGCGTAGGCCTAGTCCACGACAAAATTATGTTGACGAAAATCTATTTAGGCTTGGCCAGGTTGCCGCACATGGCCAGAAACAAAACGACGCGGTTACGACCTTCTTCGTTAGGGACAAAGAACGAACAAAAACCTAAAATAAATCACAATATAAACAAAGATAATGGACTGAACAATCAATAGAGAGAGATAGAGAGAGAGCGAGAAAGAGAGAGAGAGAGAGTGAGGGGGGGGGGGGATTTGTATGCCACTTAGGAAATAATAGACCAAACAAGACATGGAAAATGATCAATTGAACCGTAGTCATTGCACTTGGGCGCGCAATATAACTTAACGCAACTTTACTTAGCTAAACTTAACTATTCATACTGGTTTAGAAGGCTATGCAGAGACTATACAACCAGTTTTTTCTACTCAAAATGATCTAAAAATAACTATATGCATCCAATATATTTTTGAATGCATTTGATCATGACCTCACTGTTTCCGATGACAATGCATTTCACGCATTTACCACTCTCTGACTAAAAGAATATTTCCTAATAGCTATATGTGCTCAGACCTTTTCATTGCTGAAAGTGCCGACCACAGAGCTCCCACAGCGGCTCCAGAATTGTCCCCTGACATCACGAGGTACCAATTTACAGCTGAATCGACTCAAAGAAGCGGTCATACCATGAAAAAACCCAAGGCATGCCCTGTCTATCAAACTGAGAACGATATGACTGGAAACAAGGAATAATGAAGCACGAACTAACATCTATTCACACTAACATATACACCTTAACTTAACTTCATTATACTGATAAAGAAGGCTTTAAGTCTGTATACAATTAGTTTCATAATGACTGTGATCATCAAATCTATTTTTGAATGCATTAACTGACCCTGCCTCCACCACATCGTGTTGCAAAGCATTCCAAGCAGTCACCACTAATAATTTGAACTTGTAGCCGGAAAACTTTTAAAAACTTGGCATAGTCTAATTGATCCTTTCCATTGATTAATTTATAAAAACGTATATCAAGTCACCTCGATTTCTTCTCTGTTCTAGACACCGCAGATAAGTTTATCTAAGTCTTTCCCCATAACTATTTGGAATCCAACGATCATTTGTGTAGACTTTCTTTGTCTCCTTTCTATCATGTCTACGTCCACTATATGATAAGGATTCCACACCTGAATACATTACTACAAATTAGGTCTCACCAATGATTTATTTACGAGACGTTATTCAAATGAAACCTGACCTAACTGCACCAAGTGAACAATACGTACGATACGCATGATGACGTCACTTCTGACGTAAACAGCACATACCAACCGTCAAGTTTTCAAAATTGCATTATCCTTCAGCGAATGAACTGCAGTGGTCAGCGCCCATAGCTGTCTTCTAGCGACAAGGCCAGCTAACCCGAGCTGCCAAGACCATTCTACACCTCCATGCGGAAATCCTGGATAACAAGGCTGCAACGCAACAGACTGGCTAAGAAGAAGGGATCGAAAAAAGTAGGCTAACCGGTACCCAAAAGTGCCAGTGGAAGTCGGATGTGTTGGACCGAAAAATGTAAACATCACAGTCAAGCTGTAAACTACAACACAACGCATTCCGTTCTCCGAAAAAAAACACATCCTGCTACTTGCAAAGCCCTTTTAAGGGTTTGGTAATGGGAGACTGAGAACGAAAAAAAATAAGAAGAAGGCTATTCCTATGTGGCTGACTGTATATGTTTCCACATTAAACTCCATCTGCCGGCTTTCAGACCATTTATCAATCGCAACTAAATGAAGAAGAGACCATGCAGCATAATTTGGTGTCATCTGCGAATTTTGCAATTATGTATATACGAGTATATAAATAACAACATTGGTTCCAATACCGATTCCTGAGGCACTGCACTTATTAAATCCCACCAATCACAATACTCCTTATTTTTGTTTTCTTTCTGCATTCTGCCCGTTAACCAATTTTTTTTATTCAATTGGAAACTTTGCCGTCTATTCCATGTGATTGAAACTTCCGAAACAATCTTTGATAAGGTACTCTATCAAATGCCTTTGCAAAATCCTCACAAATAACATGTACAGCTAACAACATGTAACATTTTGGTAACCTCCTCCATGAATTCTAATAAATTTGTTAAACACCTTAGTAAACCCATACCGGATGAGATTAAACATGCCCAAATACATAGCTATGATGTCTTTAATAATGAACTTTAATAATTGTGCAAATTATGCTCGTCAAACTCACTGGTCTATAATTCACTGGATCAGATATTTTGCTTTTTTTTTAACGAGGGGATCACACCTGCATCTTGCCAATCGTTTGGAATGATGCCCTTCTCAAAGAGTTTGAGAATACAATTTAGCCAATGGTTTTACCAGCAGGTCTCAAATGAGTTCAAATAGTAATTTTGGATGAAAACCGTCATGACCAGAATATTTATCCACTTGCAACCAATTCAATTAATTTGTTCAAGACCATTTCCTCAGTAATGCAGAATGAGTGTAATCCCTCTATTTTCATGTCCCTTTGATATATATATATATATATATATACATATACTTTTGACCTAACCCTCTGGTATTGCCGTAGCTTCGCTTTATTTTTATGGAGGAAAAACAACCCCCCCCCCCCCCCCCCCCCGACTACCCTAGCAATGGGAAAAAATGTATGACAGGAGGAGGAGGAAAACAAACTGCAATAATATTGAAACATTTAAATGAAAATTGATGTTGCTTTCGCTCATAATTATATTTTATTCAGACTAAACAAATGTGCTGTCACAAAGTTTAGAATAGGTTACTTGTAAAAAATACAAATCATCATCATTATCATATGCGTCTCAGTCTCTATAGACCATGCGCGTGGTACCCTGTACGTTTTTATCCAGTTCCGTCTCCTGAATTTCGACACTGTCTGCTATGGCTGTAAAGGGCAATCCACGAGTGACTGAGGACTCCAACTGTCTCCAGATAGCTCGATACTGAGCAATTTCTTCTCAGCCCTAGGATGGGATGTCGCATGATTCCATGTCCCTCTTGCATTCGTCCTGGAATCGTAGTGTGGGACGGCCGATTCTTCTAACGCCAATGGCTAGCTGTGCATATAGAATATCCTTTGGCAGCCTCTCATCATCTATTGGGTAAACATACCCTCACTATCGAAGACATCGTTGGCTCAATAGCGATTACATGATGTGAGTGTTTGCTCGCTGTAAGATAACATTATGTGTCTCTTTCTCTCGTACCACCCAATATCAAATATACGCGGTAGGCACATCATGCGAAAGGTGTTGACCGCAAGTCCTGCTTAGTGTAAGTGCTCCAAGTCTCGCTTCCATGCAGGAGAGTGCCAAGAACTCAGATCTGATAGACCCGATCTTGATGTCGTGAGATGACGCATTGTTCTCCCAGACTTTCATTGTCAGGACGGCCATGACGGCACTCGAGCGAGAGAGTGTTGCTGATAGTAGACCCCAGATAAATCAATCCATTGGCGGCCTCCAGAGTGACGACATCAATTTAAAACAATGGCCCATAATCACTACCTACATTCAATGTTATATTTCTAAACTATATTTCTCGAAGTTTAAATATTTATATACTTAAACTTGCGAAAAGGGAAAGACATTGGTGACCTTACAACAGGCTTTAGTCGCAGCAAGATTAATTGATTAAAAAATTACAGCGTGTAAGAATGCTAGGTGCCAGTAAGTCAAGATAGTCCCTTAACAGACACTGCTGTCGGGGATGACGTTTAATAGACTTCATTATGATATACATCACTGTTTTTAATGATGTGAGGTGGCTAGTTCCCTTCATCCCTGCCTCATATTTCGTAAATGGAGCGGGATAAGAGCAATTGAACCTTACGTCTTTGCCGTGGAATGTAAGAGCTTCTTCCTCTCTGCTACTCAGACGCCAGTATTACGTTTAAATGTATTAATGATTGTGTATGTGTCTAATTGAGTTGCCTTTTACTAAACGTGTTTATTTCTAATCCATTATTAACGTTATTTTTGGATTGGTCATTGTTGCTGTTTGTCAATCGTGTAGTGGATTTGTAGGTGGCTGATCAAACCAATCCGAGCCCGAAAACGTCTTTCACACTGATGGCAGAGAAGCACTGTCTGAACGTCAAACGGAGGCAACTCGTCTCTTACATTTTGTGTCGTTCGTCTCCTTGCAGCTTCCGTGATTCTTGTCTGCTCCATATGTGTCGTGCTAGAAGAGATTTGACTACGCCATGCAGAGCGATCAGCAGCAATGTTTTCTCAATTATCAGGGTCAATGTCGCAGTTCTTCAGTGAGGCTTTCAGAGTGTCTTTGTAACGTTTTATTTGGCCATTGCGAGCTCGCTTGCCTGACTCAAGCTCGCCATAGAATATTTTCTTTAGAAGCCGCTAATCTGACATGCGGACAACATGATCAGTCCACCTAAGCTGCGATTTGCACAGAGTTATGTGGATACTTGTCATGCCAGCCTGCGAAAGAACTTCTACAACTGTGATCCTATCTTGCCATTTTATGTTAAGCAGCTTTATTAGACAGCCCAGACAAAAGTGGTCTTTGTACGTAAATATCAATCGTTGAGGTCGCTTATCATTCATTAAATTTTGGTTTTACATTATATAACTGCTAGTCCCACGAACAACGTTAATGTCGCCTTTTAGAATATATTGGTAAGGTTACAGTATTTTCCAGAGTTGGTGCTTCACTTCTTGTGCTGCTAAACGTGTTAACTGTTGTCTATAAGCTTCTAAAATGTATGTAGCCTGCTTAATAGTGTTACCTGGCCCGCCTTAGTATTACCGGTACCCCAATTGAGAACAAGGGAAAGTAACACGGTAACTTGTTAGGTATGTAGTAAGAGGCGACCAAGAATGGCGTGGCACAGGGCTAGCTACCGGTAGACTCCATCGTGTAGAAACTTTAAGCTACAAAAACTTCAATACATCTGGACAGGTAGACATTTCTGTAGTTGTCGTGAATTTGCAAACGACCTATGCTCCACATGGAGCTACAAAGGTGTGATTAGTTAGTTGATAGATACGTATTAATTACAGTAGGTCTGATCACTAAATGGCCCTACAACGGCTATGTTTCTAGAGATTGACTCTATGGATGTATACATACTCTACAGAGTCTTCTAAACCAGTATAAAGACGTTAAGTTAAGTAACATCCATAGCCACATAAAAATATACTCTCGCCTTCGTTAATCTTTAGTAAAGGGCATCTACCATCTTACTGGCACTATCATCTGGATACACAACAGATCAATGGATCCATGTGACCTCTATCAAAAGATTAGCCGGTGGATGAGAAGCTTTGATGTCTATTTCTTGATCAAGAAGTAAGACCTAGGTTTTCCTTATACGAAAGATAACATAAAAGTATGTACTATGCGCTGGGTGACTAATGCACAAGCAAGCGGCCTTTAATCCTCAACAATATAACTCTCATCTACACCTCTATAGACCTCAACCACGAGAACCACCAAATTGATAATTTTTTTGATAGTTGATAAAAAAAAATCAAATGAAATAGTTTTCAAGCTGTCCAAAGCACAAAACAAAAACAACACTTGTCTTTCTAGCTGCCATCTCTTAGAGGTTTTGTTTGTGTTCTCGTCTCGGTGCGGTATCTGACCATACTCATTTTTAAATTTTGATTAAACTCAACCTTAATCAACTTTTACATTTTTTTCATGTTGTTTTCCCTCTCTTAGAGAGGGGGCTAAGTGGTCTCGAGGTAAGGTGTCAGCCTTGGGTGCCGGAGGTCGCGGGTTCTTCTTCTTCTTCTTCTTCTTCTGCGTACACAGTCAGACAGTAACCATTATTTTTTCGAAAAAAGCGGCGGTCATCCTGAGGCTCTCGCTACTGCCATAGAGCTTGTCTTGCAGTTCCACTGGTAATGGCCACATCTGCTCTCTCTGATCCTCGTATGTCGGGCAGTTCTGCAGCAGATGTTCAGTGGTCATTTTACCAGTACCGCACGGGCATTCGTCGGTACTCCCTATCTTCAATTTGTTGAATAGGTGGTACCTCAGTCTGTTGTGGCCAGTGCGAAGTCTGAAGACAACGACCTGCTCTCTTCGGTTCAACTGGTAATAGGCATCGTTTTTGGTGTAACCAGTATGTTCGGTTTCCCATTTGGTCATGTATCTGGCTTTGATAAGCCGTTTTGACTCTTCGTACGTCATACTGGTATCTGTTTGTGGTAGTCTTGCACCTTCTTTTGCCAGTCTGTCTGCCTCCTCGTTGCCTTGGATGTTGCAGTGTGCCGGGACCCACTGTACCACTACCCTTTTTGGTGCGGACTGCTGGCACAGTTTGCAGAGTGCTGCTCTTAAGTCATTAAGCTCAGTGTTTTTCTGGCTTTTTAGCGCTGTGACTACGGCGAGAGCATCTGTCAGCAGGACTATATGGCTCTCATTTTCACTGTGTGTCACCATTTCTTCCACTGCCGCCCTCAGTGCCTCTGCCTCCGCTCTGAAATTGCTTGTGTACTTACCAGTAGCGAATGACAGTGTTATTTTTCTGCCATTTGGTAGGTTCAGGAATGCTCCTGCCCCTCCGTTCTGTGTAGTGTTTGTTACAGAAGGTCGCGGGTTCGAATCACGGTGAAAACTGGTCATGGTCTGGGTAGTGAGATCAGACTCCTGTGGTCAGTGTCGAGCACATTACAAATCGCCTGGCAGTTGGAAATAGAAAAGAGTAGGCTTAACGGCCGCTACTTGTACAAAATTCAAGTTAAAAAATCTACCCAAGTTATTTGTAACTTCCCACAGGCCTAGTAAGCTGCGCGCAGGAAGTTTTTTAAATCCTTACTATGGATAGCCGAAGTCTTCGGCTACCTGGCAGCAAATATTAACATGCCAGTTTGAATACCAGAATTCCAAGTAATTAACTCAACATCAGCTGCTCACTGTTACTTTCGATTTAAGTCTTTTTCAATTTTAGCCCATACAGCTTCACTTCTGAAGGTTGCCTGTCTTCCTTGTCTTCATGTTTTCTTTTTTGTCCCATATTTCCCTTTCAACATTCAATTTGTTTACTTATTTGTGTTTCAAACATAATAAAAACCAAGGGTTTGCCCAATACCTACAAATTGTATTCACCTGAACAGCCAAAATTCCTCCCCCAACCATCACGATCACGGACAAAACCCTCACGGGTTCACTGCATGCCCAGCAAAGGATGGAGGAGTCAGACTGCACAAGCCGGATGGACAAGTCCTACAACAATTCTGATCAAACAGACGACTGTGACACTGTTGACTGGAACGACACTAAGGTAAGGGATGATGTTTGTTATAGTCTGGCTGCTAATGCTGCTGTGTAACATCTTACATGTGTAATTAAAGTATAAAGTGGTCTTCAACATATAGTTATTCTATCCCGAGTCTATTGTACATCGATTACTTTTTTCAACACAAATATACCAACTCTCTCATTAACGTCGTTTCGATATAACGTCTTTCAAAAGAAAAAAAATACACACAGGATAAATATACGACAACATAAAATATACGAAGGACCTCCGCTATCGACAATTTGTCAGGATGTAAAAACAGCAAACACAAACAGTGTTTAGTGATAAATCTGGTCAGTATGTATAATTGTTTCTTTGGATTTGAGGAGCCAATAACGAAGTTCATGAAGTTGGATTGACACCTCAAGCTGATGAGGTAAAAGTAGATGATGTAGTGGAGCTACTAGAATCATGTGGTGAAAAATGATCAAATGATGATCTCATGATGATAGAACAACAACGAGCAGCTGAACAAGGAAATGATGACGTACAACCTTCACTATCCATATCAACAAAAAATGTTGCTGAAGCTATGGATATATTGGGAATTTGGATGTAGCTATGGTCATTTTCACTCAAAACAATCTTCAAAGAGAATGAGGTTCACAAGCTGCAGCAGTGAATGAGCTGATAGCAACCAGACTGAGTCATAGCTGACTGCTTGCATCAGGGTCAGTGAACCATAGCTGACTGCTTGCATCAGGGTCAGTGAACCATAGCTGACTGCTTGCATCAGGGTCAGGGAACCATAGCTGACTGCTTGCATCAGGGTCAGTGAACCATAGCTGACTGCTTGCATCAGGGTCAGTGAACCATAGCTGACTGCTTGCATCAGGGTCAGTGAACCATAGCTGACTGCTTGCATCAGGGTCAGGGAACCATAGCTGACTGCTTGCATCAGGGTCAGTGAACCATAGCTGACTGCTTGCATCAGGGTCAGTGAACCTTAGCTGACTGCTTGCATCAGGGTCAGGGAACCATAGCTGACTGCTTGCATCAGGGTCAGTGAACCATAGCTGACTGCTTGCATCAGGGTCAGTGAACCATAGCTGACTGCTTGCATCAGGGTCAGTGAACCATAGCTGACTGCTTGCATCAGGGTCAGTGAACCAAAGCAGACTGCTTGCATCAGGGTCAGTGAACCATAGCTGACCGTTTCCATCAGGGTCAGTGAACCATAGCTGACCAAGGTCCTATTCTGCTTCCAAGTGGTGGCTCTAGAAACAGGCTGCACTAGCCACTAGTGAGGTCTGGTTAAGGGATAGGGATAACAAATAGTTGTCTCACTGTAAATCACGATACAGCGTCCTTTTCAAGACAAATGCTGAATAAGATGAAGTTTCACAGGCCAATATGGCTATAATCAGTGATATAATTGTTATAGGGAATTGTACATTCATGTGAGACGGACACACACACACACGCACACACACACAACAGAGAGAGAGAGAGAGAGAGAGAGAGAGAATGAAAGTCAGCATAAATTGCACATGGTTCAAAAACGCCCAACTGAACAACAATATCAACAAGAGAATGATTCAGCATCACTACCACCTGCCACACCACCCCACACTGAAACAATATCAGGCCCATCCACACATTTGAGGGATTTGATGTGAACACTGATTATCTTTTACTCAAGCTCACTTCCAGTAATGTTGAGGACCAAACTTCTCTACCGTTCAAGATCATGGAGACAGATCCAGATTATCGTCCACCCATCAGCTATGATCAGGGATAAATAGGGCCCCAATAGACTGGCTCTCTCTCTCCCTACCAATAGCCACTACTACATCCACTATTACACCAGTCATCAAGAAAATAAGTTTATTTATATATATTGATCTTATTTGTAAGTGTATTACACACTTATTTCTGTTTATAATATAGAAGTGCTGCATAACACTTACACAGATCATACTTTGATAAAAGACAAAAGCTAATTAGGAAAAACGGCATTTGATTTTTAACACTGAAATGTGTGTTTGCCAGTTTCACACAGAGGTAAAGGGACATTGTAGCCACTGTGGGGATCGTGGGAAGCAATATGGGAGATTAAACATTAGGACCACTTATTGCAACAAGCATGTAGTTAAAGACGAACAAAAGGATTTTAATTATAAACCATAGCTAATAGGAATGTTTGGTGCTGGTTCTTGCAAGGGGAGTGAGGGGGCCTATACTTGGAATGGAGTGGAGTGCTGTGAGGTGAGAAAAGATAAATTTAAAAATTTGGTCAATGAAATCCAATTTAACCACATAATAGAGATTTGGAGTGTCAGAAATAATAACAAATTTAATAGGAACCACTGAAAAAACATTTAAAGAAAAGAGAAGCCACAGAACTAGATGCAATTATAGAGGCTATGGAAAGCTGTAATTTAGATGAAGTCACAGATACATGTGACAAACATTTACGATTTAGATGAAGTCACAGATACATGTGACAAACATTTACGATTTAGATGAAGTCACATATACGTGACAAACATTTACAATTTAGATGAAGTCACAGATACGTGACAAACATTTACGATTTAGATGAAGTCACAGATACGTGACAAACATTTACGATTTAGATGAAGTCACAGATACGTGACAAACATTTACGATTTAGATGAAGTCACAGATACGTGACAAACATTTACGATTTAGATGAAGTCACAGATACGTGACAAACATTTACGATTTAGATGAAGTCACAGATACATGTGACAAACATTTACGATTTAGATGAAGTCACAGATACATGTGACAAACATATACAATTTAGATGAAGTCACAGATACATGTGACAAACATTTACGATTTAGATGAAGTCACAGATACATGTGACAAACATTTACGAGATGATTTCCAGAACAGGTTAAAATAATGTTTTGGTAGCATTGTCAATTCAAAGACACAATTATGAAAATAATATAAGATTATAGTAATATAAAATTTTGTGTGTGATGAATCACTTCCACAGAGTGTCATAGAGCACAACAAGCAGATGCTGGTACACCAGATGTCATGTGATGTAATGTTTATTGCTGGTGAAAAGAAGGAAAGAATTGGGGCCCATAAATATGTTTTGATGAACCAGAGTAAGGTTTTCAGAAATATGTTTACTGGTTCAAATGGAAACAAGTTTGAGTATGATATACCAGACATTTCTGCAGACTACTTTTGGGAACTGCTAAGGTCAGATTCAGAATATCATATATTTTTATTATTTTGTGTTTAATTTCTCTGTAATTTTGTCTTAAATGAAATGTACCTACAAACATGAAGACACAAGAACAACATATGATAACATATGATATGAAGACATCCATCTTTATCCCATTACCTAAAGAACCTCAGGCGGTGGATTGTACAGACTTTCAAACAATCAGCCTTATGAGTCAAATGACCAAATCACTCCTCAAGATCATACATGAAAGAATTACAAATAAAATTGATAATGTAATAACGACGAACAGTTTGATTTTAGGCAGAACACTGGCACTAGGGAAGCAATGCTTTGTCTTCAGATGCTGGCAGAAAAGTTCAATGACGTACAGAAGAGTGTACACGTGTGTTTCATAGACTAGAGTAAGGCATTTAACAAAGTCCAACATAAAAAGTTAATTGAAGGCCTACAAGAAATCTGGTAGGTAAAAAGATAATCTTGGAGAGTGAATGTACTTATGTTGGGAGTTGGGAAAAGACAAATATTAATGATCGAGAATAATATTAAAATGAAATAAAAGGAAAGCAAAGAAGTGGTAATCGAACTGTATAAAGCATTAGTTGGACCTAGATTGTAGTACTGTGTACAGGTGGGAGTATGCATGGGTAGAGAACTTTTAACAGACATTACAATTAGGCAAGTCAAATATTTTGGTCATATAAAAAGACAATACTTTATTGAAAACAATACTACGGTTGAAGGCCAGTGAACAAGAAGCAGGCAGCACTATAAGTGGGAGAGAAATATAGAAATATGAACCTTTATTGCAGAGACAGCAGTTGAATTGAATTTAGTCAGTTAGCTTCTTCATTCTTTACTCTAAAATAGTAACATCTATTCCCTCATAAACTTGGCCTTGTGTTTCAGATTTACATCATTACCATAACAGTTTATCCTTCAAATAACCACATCTGTTCCCTCATAATCTTGGCCTTGTGTTTCAGATTTACATCATTACATAACAGTTTATCCTTCAAATAACCACATCTGTTCCCTCATAAACTTGGCCTTGTGTTTCAGATTTACATCATTACCATAACAGTTTATCCTTCAAATAATCACATCTGTTCCCTCATAAACTTGGCCTTGTGTTTCAGATTTACATCATTCCCATAACAGTTTATCCTTCAAATAACCACATCTGTTCCCTCATAATCTTGGCCTTATGTTTCAGGTTTTTCTTCTCATTATAACAGTTTATTGCTCAAATACATGACCACATTTATTTCGCTCATAAACATGGAGGACTGTTCTCAGGCTATTGTCATCACCAAACAATTTATTCCTCAAATATGACATCTATTTTTCTTGTAAATTTGGAAGTATGTCTCAGATTTCTCTCTGGGACCAAATGTTCAACATAGTGAATCAGCTGACAGCAGTTTATAGCTGGGTGCTGGCATCAGAGTCAGCAAACTAGAGCTGACCAGGACACTGTTCTGTTCAGTGGCAACCATGGTAACTAGCGGATGTTCAGTGGCAGCCATGGTAACTAGCGTCTGTTCAGTGGCAGCCATGGTAACTAGCGCATGTTCAGTGGCAGCCATGGTAACTAGCGTGGTCTGGTTAAGAGAATAAGGATCATGGCTGGAAGGCAAACCCGGTATCCAAAAAAAAAAGCCAGGTGAAACTGGTAGTGTTTGGTTGAAAAGTGCAGATGTCACAGCCGTGCTGCAAACTACATTACAATGTCACATCATTTTCAGGGCAAAAGCCAAAAAAGAACATTTCTGTCTTCACCAATCATTTAATCCCTCAATGAACATATCTATTTTTATGGTAAGCTTGGTGGTCTGTTTCAGGTTTCTCTCATCACCATACATTTGATCTTTGAGCAGGGATGAAGTGAGTCATGTTGTCACTCTGCCTTCAGACATAGAACACATGTTCTGGTGTGTATCTTGTCTCACCACAAGCAGACATGTCTGTTCTCACACAAGCACACATGTCTGTTCTCACAAAAGGACACATGTCTGTTCTCCCACAAGGGCAGATGTCTGTTCTCACACAAGGGCACATGTCTGTAGGTAACATTTTAAATTTGTTTAAAAGATGGTATCTGAATCTGCAGTGGTTGGTTCGCAGTCTGAATGTCAACGCTTATTGGGCATGAAGTGTTGAAGTCTTTGTTATACAGTATCTAAGGTTTTGTTTAGTTGGATGATCAGCTATCTTCCTCACTGCTTTTCTTTATTAAGTCTTATTTGTCTACCTATTTACAGGGGAAGGAAGACTAAGAACTGATCATGCAAAATATACTGATAATACATGTTAGTCAGGTTCAGACAAAACATACTCAACAAGACCCTCACTTTGACTACCTCATAGCCCTTTCTGGAAACGGGCTGTTTTCATGGCAGCCTGGCTAACAAGGTGGGTGATTGACAAGATCCCTGTAGTAGTGAGTGACACACAGAAGAAGCCAAGCATAGCACAACCGCCTGGAGGACCCCAGTCCACCTTCATCAGCATGCTCGGGATGTGAGGAAAGCTACTGCAACCCGCCACTTAATGCCCTTTTCAGGGAACACAAAAGAGTAACCTACTCATTGTGGGCATTCACAAACAACAAACAACAACAACCTATTTACATTTGGGTAGACTGAACATTCTCAACTTATTGTAGAATGGTTTATTACTACTTGCACTAGTGGAAAAAGAATTTAAAAATGAACATGAAAAATCAGTAGAAACCTAGAGAATGTTATATTTGTAAAATGAACAGTATTCATATGTAATTGATCCATACGTCAACCATTTGAGATGAACACCTATAGGCTAGAGCAATAAACACGCTGCCCCATTTAAATACTAAATTGCCATAATTGAAACATCATCATCATGACCATTTATCCGTCTAGTTCCTCTTGGAATATAGGGTAGCAACATCTGTTCTTGTTCTGCGCCATCTTCTTTAGTTGCACCCACCAGACCCCGATTGAATTGAGTTCCTCTGAAATGAAACAATATTCTCATAAATTATAAAATATCAAGAGTTTAAAAGCAACAAGTAACAGAAATATTTGTGAAACAAATTTATAAATTTTATGGTACTCTTGGGAAAATCTCTTGGCTATGAGTTTACTTTTATTGATTGTTTTAAGCTGCCTGATATTTGTGTGATATCTCTTTTTTTAAAAGTATTTGTAGACTTCAAGTATTTAACGCACAAAAAATTGGAAAAGTGGGTTGTAAACAACGCAAAGCAAACATTTTAGTGCACATTTATTTGTCCATTATATATTTTTTTAAATCTTACAAAGACTAGTGTAAGACCTGACGATTGTGGAAACAGCAAAAAAAAAACACATGTCAAAATATGTTAAAACTTGATATGTTTACAGAAATGTTGAACTAAAGTCTTAGATAGCATAAACATTGGTTCCAAATTTAAATAATTATATTTGAAGCACATCTACAAAGATTTAGAAATACTATTTGTGTCTTCAGACCCAATAAAAAAAATTCAATAATCCCCAGGCATGCTTATTGCGGGGATGAAAAACTTCAGGTCTCAAATGTGGTAGGCATTTTGTATGCAGCAGATCAGTTCAACATGATGAAGCTCCGGCAGGCATGCCTTCAATTTCTTCATGGCTGTTTAGAGGTAAGAAATGTCACCTTACAACTTCTTTTACATCTTTTGAATTATTAAACAGTTGGGTAAAGTTGATGCTATTATTAGTGAAGAATAAAAGATTGGATGAACAGGGATGGGCATCCAATAGAAAGAATCAGGAGTGTACTTAACCAATGAACTACAGGAACCCGCAGGACATTTGCGCTTAGTCATCGGTTGACAGAAGTTAACCCTCTCCTAGTCTGCTGAGTGAAGTGATGTCCATTTTACTTTAATAAAAAAGGTCAAGATAACCCCAAATCAGATACTGCCATCGAGGGTAAAGTGTTAAAGACTTGCTATGACTAGGTCTGAGTTTTTTCATCAGCTCCTTCCCTTCCTCATCACTGTGTTTTCTCTAATTGCAAACAGACAACCATTTACAACTCAAAAGGCTGAAACATGACACAAATGCAGGAAACATCTGATACCTTTTTCCGTGCATGACAAGCACTCTAATGCTTGTATTTTACATAACATATAACATAGCATAGTATGGCACAATATAAATGCTATCATTGCATCTTACATTCTCATAAAACAGGAGTTTCCCCATTTTCGCTAAGATTAGATCAACAATACATGGCTACTGTTTAATGTTGATACTAGACTTAAAATTTAAGTAAGTATATAAAAAAAGTATGTGATTTGTACTTGCATTGACATTAACAACTCTGACCACATCAGAGAAGACATATAAATACATAGGACATAAAAACAGAAACATGTGCTTGTTGCAAAATAATACACAACACTGGTAAAGTTTTGGAGTTAACTTTGAATGTGTGTGTGTATATATATATGATGTTCAACCATCACATGCTATGAAGACCACTGTCTCTGTTCAGCCGTGTGGACAATCTTTTCTCTTGATGTGTCCGCTGAAATGGGTAGCTTGCGCTGTGATTTGAATTAAAGCGAGGAAGAAACTGTGCTATTTTTCATCCTCACTCTCTTGTCCTGAACTACCTTTGGCGAGTGATAAGACATTATCCAGACGACTGGAGATAACACAGGATGCAGATTTTTTCCTCAGGGTTTACTCCTGAAGTCTTTCCCGTAAACAGGTATCCCGCAAGGCAGTGGAGGGGGGGATGACATCTATCATTGCCTTTTCCATAATATAAATAAAAATAATTCGGAATGTTAAAGGTTAAATATATAACTAATCATTGCATGATGAAACTTAAGAAAATTTGCAAAACCATCCTGACAATTTTACTTTTATTGTGTTGTTGTTTATTTAAAAACAGGTTAACAATGTATGTTACCTCTTAGCTGAGGCGAGAAGATTTGGCTACTCAGAAGAAGAGAAGGTTATTATGTTGTTTATAAGTAAAAATGCCAGTGATGTTCTCAAAACGAAAGGGATGGATATCTTGCCCAGAGAGCTTCTAAATGAGGTATGTGAAATAGGTAGGAAGAAATTGATACATACATTCATGCATCTTCTTATTATGCCTCGAATTATAATACCCTGGCAGACCCCTGCAATGGAAATTAACACCAGAATAATAGATCTCATAAATAGATACAATTATTAATGTTCCAGATGCTGCTACTAACAGTTGTTATAATAGTTGATCTCTAATGCAAGAATAGTTGATCTCTTATGCAATATATTTTTACTAAAAATTGTGATGATAGTTTATCTATGATAAGTGATATTCTTATTCAGATTGTCGTAATATATTATCTCTTATGCAAGACACTCTTATTAAAAACTGTTGTAATAGAGTTTATCTCTTACACAAAACACTTATTTCCATCTATTCTTCCATAATATTCTGGTATAATATGCACTCAGTGTTAACTAAGTTAAAATATAGGAACAAATAGAAACAGCACATAGTATAGTATATTATGTAGAGTAACTAAATGTCCCATGAGAAATCTGAAGGAATAGGTCAAAGTTGAGCCATGGTATATGGTTGGTTGGTTGGCTATTGATCCAGTGGTCTGTTGGCTCTTGCCCTTTGGCCTAGTGCCATATAGTGGTATCTGCATGTGTTTGTAAGTTGTTGTTTATTTCCGTACAAAGTGTTCCATTTGTCTGGCCTCGGAGGAAGGGTCTCTTTCCTAATACTGGCAAGCACCGAACATTCAAAATGATGGTGCTCAACAGTTTCATGGGGATATGTGCACAGCCGGCGCTCTGGAGTATGTTCTGGTTGGATTCTGTTCAAGTGCTGTTAAGTTGTATGCGCTGAGTTGGAAAATGGTGCTTTGATCTCTCCTTTTCAGGAGGTTGATGTCTTTTGAATTTGGGCTGGTCATTTGTAGATTTTTCTCCCTGTATTCTTTATTGCCCATCTATTCAGCTAAGCCACTTTGTTAGCAGTCTTCAGTAGTTGTTTAACTATCTGTAGGGTTGTTGGTGTGTATTGTTGTTCTTGAGTTGATCCATTCTTAGCCTGTCTGCCTTGCCATTGCCAGGTGTATATAAGTGACCATGGACCCATTGCATAACTATTCTGACTTCATGGAATGTGATAAGTTGGCTGGTATTTAGGGATATTTGGGTATGTATTAGGAAAGTTCAGACTTACAATGACCACCATCTTCCAGAACTTGCATTGCAGATAATGAGTCTGCAAAAATTATGATGCTTTAGGCTTTTGATGGGAAAGCATAAAACACAGTTCTGAAGTGGTAAACAGCTACTACGAATGCTGTTATTTGTGCCTTATAGTTTGAAAATTTCTCACCACATGCATCAAACAGCTCATCAGATATTCTGTCTGGCTATTCTATGTAGACTCCATATCCCGCTTTAATGGTGGCTTTAAAAGCAGACCCATCAGTATAGACATGTATCCATTCTTCTGGGTAGGTGTCAATCGTTTTCTGTGATGTTCTCATAGAACTTACTGGATCAGCACTTCTTGTATTATCTGTTAGTTTAATTACTGAAATATTTAGACATGTATGTGGTGGTAAATTTCTTGTTGCTCTCTGTGGTTCTTGTATTTTGTCTGGGAGTTGATATATGTCTTTAATTTCAGTGACATAGTCGAGGACTGACTTTTGTTGTTTAATTCTTTGCTTTTCTTGCCATTTGTCTACAAGATGTCTATTAGGATGGTCTTTGGTCTTTTACTTTTAAAACCTCTCATAAGCTTCCAAAGCGAGCACATCTTTTCGCATCTCAAGGGGTTCCACATTCACATGAATTTCACATGCAGCAGTGGGTTTTGACCTCATTGCTCCACTAACAAGGCACAGGATATAGTTCTGCACTCTGTCCATGCATGGATTCTACATTAGCTCATGAGCATGTTATCAGGAGTGCACTGTTGTATTCTAAAGTAGAGCGTACATATCCAAGATACAAGCCTCTCAGAGTGTCCTTATCTGATTCTCATGCTGTACCAGCTTGCCTCTTCCATAACTGTAGACGCCTCAATACTATATTTCTCAATATTTTGAACGATCTCTTGAGGCTGACCTGTTGGTCGAGACTGACTCTAATAAAAAGTAGGCTCATATTCTCTGGGCAATTTCTCTTTGTTGAATCTCAGACTGATATTTTGCTTTACCACTTTATGAATTTTGGTAAAGATAGTGTAAAAGCCATAGTTAATAAAGTGCAGACATCAGAGATGAACTATTCAGGAGACTGACTCTAAAATATGTAGGCTCATATTCTCTGGGCAATTTCTCTTTGTTGAATCTCAGACTGATATTTTGCTTTACCACTTTATGAATTTTGGTAAAGATAGTGTAAAAGCCATAGTTAATAAAGTGCAGACATCAGAGATGAACTATTCAACAATGAGAATCATATGTGTCCCAAACATTTATATTTTATGCTCCACATTTACTTACATGACAAGTTCTAAAAACTGACAGTAAAGATTGTCATAATGTATGTGTCAGATTATATCCTAACGAAACCAGACAGTTGCCTTATTTTTTATGACAATTTTTTTTCTATAATATTGTTTATATTCCGACTTGGACGTCATTGCATTTCTCCTTGCAGGAAGTCTGAAATATAGTATTTATGTGCTCTTATAGTAGGTGTCTAAGTATAGTTCATCACATAAACAATTCTTTCGAGGTGTATTTGTCATACAACCTCAGTTTTGGTAACCAGATCTTACCAATGGATTCCAAGAATGTACATCTAACTGTACATATGGAAGACTTCAAGACTCTACTGATCACTTTGCAAGACCAGCAAGGTTTCTGAGCCATGCAGAAAGATTGAAATGAGAGAGAATTTGTAGAACCAGTTTAGTTTTCATGGAGAGCCTATGCTGGGACCAGACTCTGTATAGAGAGTTCATAGATGCGGCTGCCATACCAATCCTTTAGACTATGTCAGGACTGCTACATATCAGTCTGTTGCTGCCAAGGTTGATGAAGTCCTTGGTAGAGTCAACATTTATGTCGCTTACGGTGATTCCTGTTGCAGGCGGACCATCACCAAACTTTAGACTTTGGTCATCTCCCATAAAATATAGAGACCCAGAATGTGAAGCTGATTGTTGTAGGTGCTTCAGAGGACATCATAATACACAAGAGCTGCATTGTTTTGACGTTTTTGTCTGAACACCATCTAGAACTGCTTACCTGGAACAGCCAAGAAAATATTTGTGCCATTTTAAATGGTCAGCAATGGAATCTGATTGGCTATGTCCTTATAAGAGACCATGATACTATCACTAGAACTGCCTGCTATGCACCTAGACGGATGACCTAAGATAGCTTGGACAAGAAAAATATAAGTCAAAATGAAATTAATAAACTTCAGCAGCTGTACCATGCAGATGATGGCTGAAGTAGAACAAATTGGTGGATATTTGTTACTGGAAAATACTATCATATGTGATGGTCACTCATAGCTTTGTAAAGCACTTGCCAAGTGTCCAAGAAAACTCAGTGGTCTCTAGAGGGAACTCAGTGGTCTCGATATAAGGTGTCCACCTCGGAAGCTGGAGTTCGCTGGTTCGAATCACAGTGAAGATCAGGATTTTCATCTTATGGTTCTTCTAATAAAAATTCTGCTGATCTGTGTTCACTTAGCTCTAGTGTTTTGTTTTTTTCTACGTTCGCCTTTTAAAAAAAATGTATTCCCAAAGGTGATGTGTGTTGTACTATGTTTTAATTTTGTGCCAGTTGGCCCATTGCATCCGACTTCGGCATGCATTTTATGTAAGGGTCTGCTTCCTCCTGCATTTTCTAAGGGTTTGCTTCCCCGGGGTAACGGTCTGTGCTAAGTTGGGGATCGAACCCAGCACCTTCGAATTGTGAGCGATGTCACTTAACCACTAGCCCACGCCGTCCCATCTCTAGTGTTTGGCTTGGCTTCGTTCATTCTCAATCTCCCTCTACCAATCCCTGAAAGGGCTTAAGTAGCAGAATGTAGTCCAGAGAACGGAAAGCGCTGTGTCGTAGTTTACAGCTTGACTGCGATATTTGCACCTTTTGGTCCAACACATCCAACTTCAGCAAGCATGTTTTGAGTAGCGGGTTAGCATTCCCTCTTCTATCCCTTCTCCTTAGCCAGTCTGCTCTATTGCAGCCTGTTATCCAGGATCACCGCGTGGAGGTGTAGAAGGGTCTTGGCAGCTCTGGTTCGCTGGCCCTGACGCTAGCAGTCAGCTATGAGTCGCTGACCAATGTAGTTCATGCGCTGCTCAGCATCTTGATCCTGCTCTATATATATATATACACATACATTAAAAACGCACACACAGGCAACAAACCCAAATAGCACGTAACATACATACTCAATGGGCTGAAAATTGAATTCCTATAATTGTGATGGAAATTAAAAAGACTGCCATTGTAATGTAAGTTAGCAGCATAGTTGTGAATGTCTTAAAGTGTTTTAAAGGTGGTATCATGGCGCAGATGAGTGATTTCATAGTAGCTGTTTAAAGATGGTCCCCCTACTAATGACATGCACTAAAGAGGAGCAGTGTTCCATTGTTCATGTTTTAACGGTGAATGATGAAACCTATCAAAATTCACCAGGGAATGAAAGTTCAGTATCGTACGCAATGGAGACACATACAAAATAATACAGTTGTGCTTTATTTCTTCTGCTTCTTCTTCTTTGTATGTTGTCAGATGTCAACTTGAATTTGTTCGAAGAAAGCAGCATTCATTCTGAGGCTGTTGACACTGCCATAGAGCTTGTCTAGTGTTGGCACTAGTGATGGCCACATGTGCTTTCTCTGGTCCTTGAATGTTAGGCAATTCTGCATCAGATGTTCATGGGTCATTTTCCCGGTACAACAGGTGCATTCGTCAGTAGCACCTATCTTCAGTTTATTGAATAGGTGGTACCTCAGTCTGTTGTGGCCTGTGCGGAGTCGGAAGACCACCACCTGCTCTCTTCTGTTCAACTGGTAATACGCATCATTTTTTGTGAAGCCAGTATGCTCTGTTTCCTATTTGTCCATGTATCTGGCCCTAATAAACCTTTTAGACTCTTTGTAGGTCACACTAAAATCTGGTTGTGGTGATACCCTTCCACCTTCTTTTGCCAGTCTGTCTGCCTCCTTGTTGTCTCGAATGTTACAGTGTGATAGAACACACAAAAAATGATGCCTATTACCAGTTGAACAGAAGAGAGCAGACTGCAACTTCAGACTGCGCACAGGCCACAACAGACTGCGGTACCATCTATTCAATAAACTGAAGATAGGTGGCACTGACGAATGCACCTGTGGTACAGGGAAAATGACTGCAGAACATCTGCTGCAAAATTGCCCGACATACAAAGACCAGAGAAAGCACATGTAGCCATCATCAGTGCCAACACTAGACAAACTCTATGGCAGTGTCGTCAGCCTCAGAATGACAGCTGCTTTCTTCGAACAAATAGAAGTTGACATCTGACAGCGTACGAAGAAGAAGAAGAAGAAGAAGAACCCACTGTACCATGACTCTTTTGGGTGTGAACTGCTGGCATAGTTGACAGAGTACTGATCTTAAATCATTTAGTTCTGTATTTTTCTAGCTTTTTATTGTTGTAACCACAAACAGGGCATCTGTAAGAAGGACTATCTGACATTCATTGCTTTTGCATGTCAGCATTGTTTCTACTGCAGCTTTCAATACCTGTGCTTCTGATCTGAAATTGCTTGAGAATTTTCGAGTTGCCATTGACAGTGTTATCTTTCTACCGTTTTATGTAGCATTTGTTGTAGAACCATCAGTGTATGCATGGGCCCAGTCAGTGTTTGGGTAGTTTTTATCTATGTATTTCAGGGTTATGTCTCTTCTTTCCTTTTCAGTCTGACTGTTCTTGTATCCAATACATGGTATATTTTCTATCATCTCTGGAAAGATCTGCTGCTTCCAGATGGGTTTGCATAGAGTAGGGATGGGCTTTGGTATTGATATGGCATTCATAGGGTCTTCTCTCATCTTTGTATTGGCATGCTTTATTTGAAGCACTCTCGTGTATATATATGTGTGCGTGTGTGTACTCTTGTGTAAGATCTTACGTAGTTATTTCGTATGTCACAGGTGCTAACTTTGCCTGGTCTAGATATTTACAAAACTCTGAGGAAGGAAATCACAGACAAGTGGGCTGTCAACCACTGTGATGAGAAGAACGAGGAGACTAATGAGGATAACATTATGGACTCACTTCAAGACTGTGCCTATGTTTACAGAGATGATACAGCGAGTCACCGGTAGGTTTGGTCATTTTCACCAATGTTTAAACCCTTCCATTAAAAAAAATGTAGTTAGGGAGCTATATTGACATATCAAGTTTGGAGATTTGTTATTGATGAGATGTTAAGACATGCTATTTTAAGCGAATAGTGCTGCCGAAGACGGATGTGTCGGACCGAAACGTGCAAATATCGCAGTTAAACTGTAAACTAGCGACACAACGCAAATCTATTCTCCGGACTACATTCTACTACTTGCAAGGCCCTGTTCAGGGCTTGGTAGTGGGAAATTGAGAATGAACGCAGAAGAAGAAGAAGAAGAAGCGAATAGTAATATTTTGCTTTCGTTTTTTGTTAATTGATATTAGGTAGAGATTGAAAAGACACTGAGATCCCATTGGTCTGTCTGAAGTGGAATTAATGTCTATACTGCACAACATAATACAACAGAACAAAACAATGTTATTGAAGATTTACTTCTAAGTCCTCTAATGGAATTTGTTTTGGACACTTCTTGGTTAAAGAAAAACTAATTCTATACTGCTGATAGTTGGAATACAAATATTGTGGTAAAGAGCTAACAAAACAACTTATTCCATACTGCTGTTAGGTATATACAAACATTGTTATCTTGTGGCTAACAAAATAACCTATTCCAGACTGCTGATGTTAGATGAATACAAACATTGTAGCTAACAAGATGAAAGTGCAAGCAACGAGTTCATGAAGAAATCAGTAAACATGTTAAACAACATAACAATGGCCTATAAAAATGCAGGAACTTGAGCTAGGGTGTACTCCAAATCTCACGCTAATATTTATTTGTGCTGTTTTTATGTATGTTGAAGGATAATGATATGTATAAACTTTTTGATATAGATATGTTATGGACAGTCTTGTATCAAGAAATCTGTTTGAAGACCATACAGAGCCTTCAATGCTAAGCTCAGCTGTTACCAAAACTGATGACACCGATGGCATGTCCACGATTTCCTCAATTGCAAGATCAATGTCATCAGTGCATACCTACTCACGACTTTCAAGCTCTAATATGTGGGCGGACATGGACCAGGTCAGTATTAAGCTCAGGCATTTTCATATGTACTATATTGCTATGGAATAACACAATTAAGGAAGAACATAAGGGGCATCAGGAAATTCCTGATTGTGATGAGTCACATACAAGGAAGACAATTACAAGTACGCACTTCACCTTCTTTGTTATGGCTTTAAGTCTCCCTTTGTCTCCCTCTCAATGACAGACCAACTTACTTTGGTTGAATAATGTATGCACTAAAAGTGGTATTTTCAAAACATATTCAATTTTTTGGCATTTTTTGGTAGTGAAAAAGTTAAGCTAATTGTATTGTGGGGTATCAAAATGTAAGTTATCCAACAGGACAGACATGTCTTGATAAGCACACTGTATATTGACCATCAGTGAAATGTTGGATGGCAGTTAACCAGGAGTAATAAATGTAAATGAACATCTCCAAACAATATCACTTGTTAAATGTTAAGAATACTCTGTTTTAGATCACAAACCTTCAGCATAAATTGTTTGGTGATCAATTCACCTTACCACTTCATGGGAAGCATAAGATCACCACAGCATCTGGCTCCTTTACAGAAAGTCTGCATCTGAGCATTTGCAGTAGAGGTTTCAAAAGTAATGATTTGACATGAAGTTTCTAGCCCTTGTCCAACTCTTGTAGTCATCTCGTACGATATGCTCAGAAGGTTACAGGAATTTTAGTCTCTTAAACCTGGGTACAACTCTGGTACATACTCAGACTCACTCAGAAATAAATTACATTGATTGGTCTAACCAGAGCAGGAAATGGTATGTCAAATATTATTTACACTTTTATCTTATAAATTTAAACCTCTACACTGGAATTACAAACGAGCCGACTGGGACAGATTTGCAATCCTGACAGATGGGCTGTGTGAAACCATCAACACACGAAACAACAAAATGAAGCCCATGGTGGAAAGCCTAAGCAAGGCAATAATGCAAGCCGCCACTAAAACCACCCCAAGAGGAGCTAGGAAAAACTATAAGCCCTACTGGAATGATGAGTTGCAGAAAGCGGAAGATGCAGTAACAAATGCTAGGAACATGGCAGAGCGAGAACAATCCATAGAGGCAAACATCGCCCTCAAAGCCGCCACGGCGAACTACAAACACACTCTCAAGCAAACAGCAAGAGAAAGCTGGAAAAATAAAATGGAAAGCCTAAACCTGGACAAAGACGGGAACAAGCTATGGAAGCTAGTCAGAGCCATGAACGACGAAACCCCGTCAAACAAACATATCACCATCAAGCAGGGCGAGAACTTGATCACAGGTAAGAAAGCCGCAAACGCTTTTGTCGATCACTATGCCAGAGCAAACCACATCGAGGTCCCTGCAGATAAGCATACAGACATTAGCGAAGAGCTAAAGGGGCACGACAACATCAATACGGCTCCTGAAGAGCACATGATGGCCAAATTAACAATGCGCGAAATGGAAGAGGCTATGAGAACATTAAAGAAAAGGAAATCTCCCGGAAAAGACGGGATAACAAACGAAATGCTGATGGGGCTGGGCCAAACAGCGAAGAGGAAACTGCTATCGGTCCTGAACCAAAGCTGGAAAAGGGGAATTGTACCCCAGGCATGGAAAGACGCAATACTGGTACCAGTACCAAAAACAGGAAAGGACAAAACGGATCCAAATGGATACAGGCCCATCAGCCTACTGAGCTGTGTCGGCAAGCTGATGGAACGTATGATAAACACCAGACTGATGTGGCATCTGGAAGAAAAACGAATACTAATTCCACAGCAAGCCGGCTTTAGACAGCCCAGATCCACTGAGGACCAGGTCATCCTCATAGCCCAGGAAATAGAAGATGCCTACCAGGCACAGAAACACACAGTAGCTGTTTGGGTGGATCTGGAAAAGGCATTTGACAAAGTCTGGAAAGACGGATTTAGAGTCAAGCTAAGAAGAAGTGACGTTTGTGGGAAAATGTACAAGTGGATCAACCACTACCTCAAACAAAGAACGGCCAGAGTCCAAGTACAAGGGCAGATGAGCAAAAAGGTGACACTCGAGCAGGGAGTACCCCAAGGGGGAGTACTGTCACCCACACTCTTCCTGGTATATATAAACGACATCACAGAGAATATACCAAGGAGAGTCCATAGCTCAATGTTTGCAGACGATCTGGCTATGTGGACCTCTGAAAAGAATCTCACCATAGCAAGAAATCGGATGCAGACGGCCCTAACATCGCTGGAAGAGTGGGCGAACTCATGGCTGGTTAAAATAAACGAGGAGAAAACCACATGCACAATATTCTCGCTTTCATTAAAACCCCAAAATACCAAATTAAGTCTAAATGGCAAATTCCTGCAGCCAAACGATAACCCAACCTATCTGGGAGTCACATTTGATCGGCGCATGACACGGAAAAGTCAGATTGAGAGAAACCGAATGAGAGCCAGAGAAAGAATGGCAATCATGAGGAAACTTGCTGGCACAAGCTGGGGAGCAGATGAAGGCATACTAAAGAAACTGTACACTGGAAGAGTGAGACCAGTTCTGGCGTATGGCATTGCGGCATGGACAACAGCAGCAAAGGCGAACTTCAATAAAGTTAGCAAACTTCAAAACCAAGCCATGAGAATTATAACAGGAGGCATGAAGTCAACGCCAATTGTAGAACTTGAAAAGTTTACAAAACTGCAACATATGACCGACAGGAGAGACTGCAGAGCCCAGCTGCAGTCAGAGAAACTCCGAAGACTGACTGACCATCCAATGCACCAGAGACTAAACAATTTGGGAAATGGGAAACTAAAGCGGAGAAACTTTGTAGAAATAGCCAAAGCAAAGATGCACGAAGATCCCATAAACGCACTAACAACACCAAAACCCATCACTACTGTACGAAAACCTACCTGGAGGCAGGATATATTTTCAGAGGTGGTAGAAAATATACCAGGTATTGGAAACAAAAACTGCCAGACTGAAAAAGAAAGGAGAGATACTACCCTAAGCTTCATATCGAAAAGCTACCCAAGCATGGACTGGACCCATGCATACACCGACGGTTCTGTAACAAACACTACACAGAACGGAGGGGCAGGAGCATTCTTGAACCTACCAAATGGAAAACAAATAACACTGTCATTCGCTACTGGTAAGTACACAAGCAATTTCAGAGCGGAGGCAGAGGCACTGAGGGCGGCAGTGGAAGAAACGGTGAGACACAGTGAAAGTGAAAGCCATATAGTCCTGCTTACAGATGCTCTCTCCGTAGTCACAGCGCTAAAAAGCCAGAAAAACACTGAGCTTAATGACTTAAGAGCAGCACTCTGTAAACTGTGCCAGCAGTCCGCACCAAAAAGGGTAGTGGTACAGTGGGTCCCATCACACTGCAACATCCAAGGTAACGAGGAGGCAGACAGACTGGCAAAAGAAGGTGCAAGACTACCACAAATAGATACCAGTATGACGTACGAAGAGTCAAAACGGCTTATCAAAGCCAGATACATGACCAAATGGGAAACCGAACATACTGGTTACACCAAAAACGATGCCTATTACCAGTTGAACCGAAGAGAGCAGGTCGTTGTCTTCAGACTTCGCACTGGCCACAATAGACTGAGGTACCACCTATTCAACAAATTGAAGATAGGTGGTACCGACGAATGCCCGTGCGGTACTGGTAAAATGACCGCTGAACATCTGCTGCAGAACTGCCCGACATACGAGGATCAGAGAGAGCAGATGTGGCCATCACCAGTGGAACTGCAAGACAAGCTTTATGGCAGTGGCGACAGCCTCAGGATGACCGCCGCTTTTTTCGAAAAAATAATGGTTACTGTCTGACTGCGTACGAAGAAGAAGAAACCTCTACACCTCACGGTAGAAGAGGAGCGACTAAGTAAGTAAATCTTATAAATTTGAAGCATATGTTTTAAACATGTGTGTGGAGTCACAGTTATACATCAGAGTCATAGAGATGGCTGTTTTTGTATGGAGTCATAGTCTGAGTCATAAAATGTATCGGACATCAACGCCCCTTCCTGGTCTTTTTGTGGGGGAAATGTTTTTGCTGCCTGTGGGAGAGCTGAAGACCAGATCCTTAAATTTACTTGTAAGCATAGAAGGTGGCTTATCTTGGGGTGGGAACACCAGAGATAATTATTAAACCCCTAGCCAAAGGAACTTCACAAAGATTCAGAGAAAAACAAAATAAAAATATCTAGAATAGCAGGACAACATGAAGGCAAAAACTGAATTACAGTAATGAGGAAAGACTCAGAAAAACCGGCCTAAAGTGTCTAGAAAAGAGAAGAATTAGAAGTGACAATACAGGTTTATAAGATAATCAATGAAAAAAATAAATTAGACTATAACAAGTTTTAAAAAAAATACAACTATCTACAAGAACAAGAGAGCATAGCTACAAATTAACTAAAGAAAGGTCCAGATCAGATATTAGAAAATATTTTTTTAGTCAGAGAGTGGTGAATGCTTGGAATGCCTTGCCACAGGAAGTAGTGGAGGCAGGGAAAGTTAATGCATTTAAGAATAGATTGGATGCGCAAAGCTTTTAGAGCAAGGAAATGTAACAGAAACTGGTTGTATACAGTTTCTGCAGAGTCTTCTAAACCAGTATAAAGACATTATGTTACGTTAAGTTAAGACACAACATGTACTCTTGCAAGAGTTGTTTCTATTTAAATTGAATTTACATGATGAATTTTCAAACCAATTACACTATTCATTTTCTACAGCATGCTAGGTGCTTAAAGTTCGTAATTGATTTGAGAGCTCAGATTCTGAAGTTTTAAAATACAGTACATCAAAGAGCAGTTGCTTTGTTTTCAATAAGGTCACGCAAAAGCAAAACAGCACTCAAAATAAATGTTTAACAAAATTGTTAATGAATTTTTTTATTAAAAAAAACATTCTAATTTTTAACAAATTCGGATTATAAATGCAGTAAGTAATGAGCTGGCAGAAATCAGTGACTCACAGCTGACTGCTTGCATCAGGGTCAGTGACTCATAGCTCATGAAGACTTTATTATGCCTCCAAGTAGTGGCCCTAGAAACAGATTTCGACCATGCAGACTGGCTAAGAGATTAAGGATCGAAAGAAAAGGCAAATCTGGTCCTAAAAATGCCTTGCTGAAATCGGATGTGTTGGGCTGAAAGGTACGGATATCGCAGCCTTGCTGTAAACTAAGAGAGTGTCACGAATGTTCTTTTCAGGATTAACGCCAAAAAAGAAAAAGAAGATAAAAGAAATTGAAATCCTAAAATAATTGCCAATAGTTACTGTAAATATTTTTGTATTCCTCTTCAGGTTACTCGACTGCAGGAGCTATACAAATCTGATATTAATGATGCCACTCGGACAGATGCTATATCATTTACAGTTGACCACAATCTATACCTTTACGGCTTCAGTGTTTATGGTCCAAAGAAACAAGGTGAGGGAAAATTCAAAGTTGACACAATTCTATACCGCAAGAACAGAGAAATTGTCATGGAATCCATTCACATCAAAGGAGCTGGAGTTATTCTTCCAGTAATGTTCGAACGGCCAGTCAAGATTGACAAGGATTATAAATACACTCTGGAAGTGTACATCAGAGGGCCAGAGTCTCACATGGGAGCTAGCGGGCAGTCACAGATTCAGTACGGCTCAGTGTTGTTTACGTTTATTAATGTGCCGAAGATAAAGAGGAATAGAACAGATACTAATAAGGGACAGATACCTCGACTGTATTTCTTGGTGCGTCAAAAGTAAATAGAATCTTGACATCATAAACTCAGTTGCGTTCTCTTAGACGATTTTCAAATATTCTAATATTAGTAGTACCCAAGTGGTTTGCAGGGCAATCAGCATGGAACCACTGTTGCCTTTCTTGTATGTTGGCAGCAAATTTATTATTTCTAAACTATGTAAGCAAAATATTGGTCATTGAAATTAGATCTAAGGTGTGTTAGAGCAGAATTTCGTCCTGTGAAATAAAGTTTTTGGGGAACGTCATTGGTGCTACCAGGAAAGACAGAGTGTGAAACAAAGACATTCGAAGTACAGTTGGTACTATGTCTTGCGCAGAGTACATTTCTGGCACAAGATATGTTTGTTTCGATCATCTCATGAGAATTCAACCTCATCAACTTCCACTGATGGCATACAATGCTGATAGATCTGGCTACAGGGCAAGAAGGTGACCGCAAGGCAGGTACACAGAAGACGTTATAGTGATTGTGCAACAACACAGGCTCACAATGACCGATGCAACCCACTTGGCGCATGACAAGCAACTTCAGCTCCCCACAACACTCAATAGCATAAATGGAAAGAAACAAATTGTATTTAAATTGTTTAAAAAAACTACCTTTTTTTTACATTTTAAATGTGTAGCTAGTTACATCAGGTTACATCTTCCCACCTGTATCTACATACTTGTATAATTTTCATCTGCAGTAAATTAGAATGGATTATAAGTTTTTGAAGAAATCTGGACATTAACATTTTCTATTGGTTGTAAGCCAAGAATGAACTGTCTGTCAACACCATAGACCAACATTGGTTGTATCCTGTTCTACAGATGTCACAGGAACATTCAGTTATTTCTTTACTATGTCACTTAATTACAAAATGAATCATTAACCAAATATTTCATTTATTTCTCAAATTCATATTAGGGTTTATTGTGAATGACAGCTAAAATAGATACATCCAGTGCAATTTTGGTTTGTTCATGAAGTCAATGGATGAAGCATTTTCATGAAATATATATTTATCATCCTTGATAACACTCTCTCTCTCTCCTTCTCTCCCTCTCTCTTTCTCTCTTTCTTTCTTTCTTTCTTTGTTTATCATGGTATAGAAAAAAAATTGTGAATAAATTAATACATTTTGTGTGTGTGTGTGTGTGCGTGTTCGCCTTATTTTTCTAATCCCCAAGGCGGTATGCATTGCACTGTGGTGATATATAGTTACCATGTAAACTACTGAGAGCTAATCTGTAAATTGTTTTTTTCAAACGCCACAAAGGATATGTGATTATACAGGTTGCATGTTACCCAGATACAAAATGCTGATCGTCACCTCACAACTTTTCCTTCTTCCGACATTTCATTTGAATTGATCCAAGAGAAATGTTAGAGAGCTTGATGCAAAACAAGTGAAAGATTCATGAAGGTAGCGCCGCAGCAGACACTGCTGTCAGAGATGAAGTATTAGAGACTTTTATGTATGAAGCTATAGCTTGTTAATGAAGTGATCAGTTCCCTTCCTTTATTTCCTTTCCTTCCCTACAGTAAGTCAAGTACCAATATACAGCTAAGTTAATTGGAGCATGACAGTAATGAGAGTTGAACCTTTGCTGTGAAGCTAGTGCTGTACCACTATGCTAAACAGACACTCAAAGATTAATACGAGAATTTATTGGTAGCATACGAGGCATATATTCATTTTCTTGTCAACCCGTTTTAAAAATTTAAATTAAATTTTCATGAGACCAGTTTTTGTTACTGCATCAGCCATACTGCCAGTTGTATAAACAAACATTTGTTTTCTTAATATAAACAAAGAAGACAATAATCTGTATCATTTATAGAATGGAGACATGAAAGATTGAATGAAGATTTAAAAAAACAAAAAACAAATCATAGACAAATATAGTCTCACATTAAAGTGGTAAGCTCTACTATACACAATGCTATAGAAATACTTGTTTGTTCACATCTACTTTTCTTTTCTTTTCTTTTCTTTTCTTTTCTTTTCTTTTCTTTTCTTTTCTTTTCTTTTCTTTTCTTTTCTTTTCTTTTCTTTTCTTTTCTTTTCTTTTCTTTTCTTTTCTTTTCTTTTCTTTTCTTTTCTTTTCTTTTCTTTTCTTTTCTTTTCTTTTCTTTTCTTTTCTTTTCTTTTCTTTTCTTTTCTTTTCTTTTCTTTTCTTTTCTTTTCTTTTCTTTTCTTTTCTTTTCTTTTCTTTTCTTTTCTTTTCTTTTCTTTTCTTTTCTTTTCTTTTCTTTTCTTTTCTTTTCTTTTCTTTTCTTTTCTTTTCTTTTCTTTTCTTTTCTTTTCTTTTCTTTTCTTTTCTTTTCTTTTCTTTTCTTTTCTTTTCTTTTCTTTTCTTTTCTTTTCTTTTCTTTTCTTTTCTTTTCTTTTGAATAGCTTATCTGTGTCTAGTGGACATGGGGGTGAAAGTGCTGGTTATTTTACAAGATTCGTTAATAAATTCTTACATTGACATCAAAGCAAATTTCTGCTTATTTTTCTCTTGTATTTAAAGACTATAGCAAAAATTAGGATCATAGAGCTGTCAATAGGATTATTGAAAAAAAACTACCACACCATCCTAATACTACTGATTTAAAACATGCTTAGATTGTATTCAGACTGTAGATAATATGGTAATGATGTATGATTGTCATTTTATGAATCTCTGATTCAACTACAGACAGTAAGTGAACTACACTTCCCTCACCTTTGGTTCTGAGGTGAGGGGGAGAGTAACATAAGTAACAAATGTCAGTAAGTAAAAATATTACCTTTTCTTCACTTGTGCATGTATACAAAATCCTGAAGACATGATTATGATATAATATATTAAGTATATAGTATTGCTAGACCTTTAAGTCCTAGTAGCAGCCCCTCTTTAAGTCCTAGTAGCAGCCCCTCTTTCAGTCCTGGTAGTAGCCCCTCTTTTAGTCCTAGTAGCAGCCCCTCTTTTAGTCCTAGTAGCAGCCCCTCTTTTAGTCCTAGTAGCAGCCCCTCTTTTAGTCCTAGTAGTAGTCCCTTTTCAGTCATGTCTGACTATAGGCTGATGCGATCTTGGAGTACAACATATATAGGGCTGCCAACCTAATCTACAACATATAAAGGGCTGCCAAACATGTGTACACCAGAAATATATATCACAAGAACATATGTATTGTTTAGCATTTGTTGTTTGAGATGAAAGCAATTGTTGTAGAGATCCTTATATCAATTACAATGACTAAAGAATGTTGATTGGAGGTGTGTGGTGCTTGTAGTACACTGATCTTCTGTCCTTTATACTGATGGCACTGGCACTACAGACAGACAAGGGTTAGACTCGTGAACACTGGGCAGCATACTAAAGTACGATCCTCAACTACCCCTCGACCATCAGCGAGCAAGCCATAGCACGCGTGCCACATATGGCCACCCCTCCCTGCAGTGATCAGGATTATCAGTGATCCCTCCCTGCAGTGATCAAGAAAGTAATAGGCTAAATGTCTAGCAGCAAGGCCATCAGGTTAGCAGATGACAGACTTATTCTGCAAAATGTAGGTTAACGACCAGATACCCCAGGAACTGATAGGTGCCGCCATGGTTCACTTGTACAAGCGAAAATACAATCGCCATTTTTGTAATTACCACAGGGCAATCTCCCTCCTGTCAATCGCGAGCACAATTCTGGCATGAGTCTTACTCAACCGCCTAACTAGTCATCCCAGAGAGTCAGTGGTGGACAAAAGTCTGGCATGAGTCTTACTCAACCGCCCAGAGTCAGTTGGCTTGTCGAGCGAGTCGTGCAACTGTCGACATGACGTACTACACATTTTTTTCCTCACGGCCATTGCTTTTGACATTGCTCACTCTGCTGCAGAGCGCCCTGGTTGGGTGGGCTGGGTATACTGTTCGCACGTCCGACCACCTGATGCCTAAGTAACTCCTTTATGGTACGCTCAGGACAAACACGCCTTCATCGGTCGGGCAGGGTAAAAGATACAGAGATTCACTAGAAGTGATAATGTCTTTTGCGAGTCGCTTGCGTCGGACCACTCAGCTAAACTCTCTTCAATCATACAAAGTTCTCGCCTGGTTTTGCAGATGATCTTCAATGCAGTGAGGGAGAAGAGAGCCGCCCGAAAGGTCGTCAAGCAGGAGGCTCCAGCTACCAACGCCGTCTCTGTGTGCCTCTCGTGTAGTAGGGTTGAGCACTTCGTGTAGTAGGGTTGTGCCCCTCGTGTAGTAGGGTTATGCCCTTCGTGTAGTAGAGTTGTGCCCTTCGTGTAGTAGAGTTGTGCGCCTCGTGTAGTAGGGTTGTGCACCTCGTGTAGTAGGGTTGTGCACCTCGTGTAGTAGGGTTGTGCACCTCGTGTAGTTGTGCCCCTTGTGTAGTAGGGTTGTGCACCTCGTGTAGTAGGGCTATGTCCCTCGTGTAGTAGGGTTGTGCACCTCGTGTAGTAGGATTGTGCCCCTCGTGTAGTAGGGTTGTGCCCCTCGTGTAGTAGGGTTGTGCACCTCGTGTAGTAGGGTTGTGCCACTCGTGTAGTAGGGTTGTGCCCTCGTGTAGTAGGTTGAGCAGATCAAGGACAGGACTGCACAACCACATGCAGACCCATACGCGTCTGCCCACACAAGTACAACAACAAGCCCGGATTAGATGGACAGGACATGCTGTTTGTATGTCTCCAATGATCGCCCCCCCCCCTCCCAAGCATCTGCTGTAAGGTGGGGTCAGAACAGGTGCACGCTCGCAAGGTAGACTGATGAAACGATTCAGAGACTCTTTAAAAAATGATTCGGAGGAGCTTAAACATTAATGCCACCTCCCGAGAGACGCGCGTACAGAACCGTTCTCCATAATGCTCTACCTTCATGCAAGGTGTTCAGATCGCGGAGCGGAATATCATCGCTGAGATTCATAGAAAGCGAGCTTAACAGTCAGCTATGTGTATCTCAAGTGCGGCTGAATCTACCGTGCCAGGATTGAACATGACTGCCAAATGAAATCTTATCTCGCTGAACATGTCTGATGATGCTGAGATCTTTGCTTGAGATGGGTAATTATTTTGATATAGTACACTGCAGTAGTATTTGTAGAAATACTGCCATTGTCTTGTGTCCAACGTGAGATTGACATGTCGCTAATACACATGGCATTTATTGTTCTTTTCTCTTGGCTTGAAATACGATGATACAGACTCCAACGTTTAGCATCACAATAGAAACATTTATACAATTTTATTAACATGTTTTTGAGTGCAACAAATTTAACTTTAAACGCCATTAAAATAATAAAGGCACGATATATCTCTGTTGCGCCTTCTCAGAATGAAAATAACGACGTAGTATCCTCAAATTTGTAGAGCAGCTCAATACTTTTAGTGCAATAGTATAGTGAGATGTTATGATTTTCCATTAAAAAAAAGACTTGCAATATAGGTTTCACAATGGACCTTATCAACACGTCGCCATGAGTTAATGTAAAACATTTTAATTGCAATCCATCGAAGACATACCTATTTTTATAGACCCCAAATAAGCTGGAATGCATCCTAATTACATCACAAGTCGTCGATTTTGCAATATCTAAAACTGTATATTTTCATCTCACAATTGTTGAGAGATATTATTTTCAAGATCGGCATGTATATCTGAAGAACCTGTGGAGTTTACTCGACGTATGTTGGAAGCGAAGCGTCATAAAGATCAGGTGTGTACAGTCGACATGCTAAGAAGCTTTCATCTGGGCTGTCTAAAGAAATTGCTGAACATAAAATGGCAAGATGTGATCACAAATGTAGACTGTGTAAATCGCAGCTTAAATGGACTGGCCATATTGTCCGCATGTCAGATATGCGGCTTCTAAAGACAATATTCTAAGGCGAGCTTGAGTCAGGCAAGCGAGCTCGCGGTGACCAAATAAAACGTTACAAAGACACCATGAACGCCTCACTGAATAACTGCGACATTGAACCGGATTATTGGGAGAACATTGCTGCGGATTGCTCTGCCTGTCGTAGTAAAATCTCTTCTGGCACGACAAGAATCAAGAATCCGCACGGAGACGAGCGACACAAAAGGCAAGAGAAGAGTTGCCTCCGCCTGGCGGTCAGACAGTGTTTCTCTGCCTTCAGTGTGACAAACGCTTTCTAGCTCCGATCGGTTTGATCAGCTACCTACGAGAACCCACTACAGGATTGAAAGATGGCAAAGTGGCCCTCTTTAGAAACTATGGACAAACAACACATACTGAGTCCTGGACGCAAGTTGTGTCGCGAGAGTCTGGCTAGCCAGTTGGGGCTATGATCCACAAATTGGTGAGCTTAGTGAGGAGCCTCACAAAGCACTACGGCCAGGAGGACCCCAGTTCACCCTCTCAAGTACTTCTCGAGATGTAAGAAAAGTCATTGTAATCCGTTACCAAAGTAACATCGACAACATTTAAATGAACTCAGTACGGGTGGTTTCCAACATGAACACCAACGCCAATAACAACACCACCATCATCAACACAAACAGCTCAATCTATGGAAATGTCAACTTTTCAAAAAAGTGTGTGGGTGCGTGGTGTGTGTGTATGCGCGTGCATGCATACATGTGAGTATTTGTGTGCGTGCGTGCGCGTGAGTATTTGTGTGCGTCCGTGCGGGCGGGTGGTTGTGTCTTTCACGCAGCTATAGTATTTTTGTTTCACTGCAACCCTCTCTCCTTCTTTCCACTTACCCCGGTGCACAATGTTGTGTCTTTAGTTGTACTTATACAAGCACGTTTTGTGTCTCTACGCATCCCCTGCTCGCCATACATACACACAACGTTTCCTTATTACTTTTCTCTCAGAAAATAGCAAATGATAAAAATGGCATCCGCTGTCGTTTCACATTTGTATCCTCATTTAACTTATCCATATTTTTGTATCACACACCCTGTCAACCGTCCGGCCCTTTCATGCTGCCCTTTTTCATTTTGCGTTGTATATATATATATATATATATATATATATATATATATATATATATATGTGTGTGTGTATGTGTGTGTAAACGCGTGCGTATGAATGTGTACGTGCATGAATGACTGATGGAATGATTGATGTGCGATACATATTTTATGCACTTATTTATACATATAGTAATTGCAAACAAAAATGTACATACAAATGTATACACACAAACGATGAGCAGTGAGGATCAATATGGATTGAATGAGTGACAGTATCCATTTCAAGGAAAGTAGCCCCTCAACATTCCCCGGGGAAAAGGACAGCTTCCTCGAATTGTAACAGTTTTTTTTTCGTGATAACGTTGGGCAGTGTCAGGAACAATTTGGGAAAGACGCTGAGATGTGTGAAATGTTGGAAAGCCTAGCCACAGTTATGTATGTAGGTATGTATGTATTTTCTGCGTATATATATATATATATATATATATATATATATATATATATATATATATATAAATATATATATATATATTTATATATATAGACACAACAAACCAACTACATGTTTGTCAGCACACTTGATTGCAAGTATATGCAAAAAAAAACCTCTTTACATTTCCAAAGAATAGAAGAGGAATGACTAAATAAAGCGATATATACATATATAGCCTTGGGAGAGGAGACATACGTCTGGTCATACAAAACTTGCTGCTCGGACATGTTAGTCAGGACCAGGCAGAATATACTGGGCAAGATCCCTACCTCGACCTTTTTTCGTAGTTATCCCTGGAAACGGGCTGATTTTATAGCAGCCTGGCTAGCGCGGTGGGGGATCGACATGATTTCCGTTGTAGTGAGCGACACATAGATGAGGTCAAGCATAGCACAACTACCAGGTCCAATTACATCAGCATGACCAAGATGTGAGGAAAGCTAATGTGAACTTACTCATTAACAACAACAAATAAAGTGGATATCGTGTTTCTCATACTAAGGTGATAACATTCAAAGCACACAAGTAATTATAGAAAGAACACTTTATGGTGGCTTTATTGTTATTAAAATTCAAAAAAGTATCTGTTAACGTTAATGGAAAAGAAAAACATTTGAAACGTTTAACTGGCATAATAACTCCATGAGGTGATTTATATTGTTAATCTTTGCCTAAATGAACGGCTGCTCTATTGTTATTTGATCATCCGTTGATAACATGTTTATTTGGGTTTATGATTGTCGCTGTGAAGATTGATTACTGATCTGCACTCATCGGCTGTTTGTGGATCTAGTATGTTTATCCTGAGCACCAATACATGCGAACAGTGAGCTGGGCTTATCACACAAATATAAACCATTTCGTTAACCTTTCTAAGGACTTGCATGAATTGGGTTAGTAGAGATGATACATTCTGATTTAATCTACTAACATATAAGACCCCCACAATGATGGGCGTATTGAAATCAAATAAGAGATAACATGTTTTGGTTGATATCCATATGTATTTAATGTAGACCCGTGACAGTTATATCAACACAGTCATCATATTATATGTTTTTGCCTTAATGATGTCCACAAATTGTTTAAAAAAACTAAACAACACATGCCTGTAGCGAGAAGCAGGATTGCAGATAAGAAAGGAGATGTCGAATAAATATAAAATTTAAAATCAGGATATACATTCCTTCATCATTCTATTCTTAAACAGTTGGTGATTTTACACTGGTGAAGCTGTCGATTTGAATTAGTGAATCTTTTGTAAAGTGCGAATCCGCTTCCAATAATGGCGGAAAATGTTGTTGAATTAACGTTTATAAAGAGCTGTATATCTTGTGCGTGCACACATTTGTTGAAATTGTTGGGAATGAAAAAAGAAATAAACAGTTTTACGTTTAAATTCATCGTTGTCAATTTTGGGCTAGCAACTTGATTGTATACAGTAAAATACAAGGAAAGTCAACACCAAAGGAGAAAATCAAGTGTTGTGGCACATTCTTCAAACAGGCCAGCTGTAGTGGTAGTCGATGAAGTGTTGTCGAACATTCTTACTTCAAACAGGCCAGCTGTAGTGGTAGTCGATGAAGTGTTGTCGAACATTCTTACTTCAAACAGGCCAGCTGTAGTGGTAGTCGATGAAATGCTGTGGGACATTCTTCAAACAGACCAGCGGTAGTGGTAGTCGATGAAGTGTTGTCGAACATTCTTACTTCAAACAGGCCAGCTGTAGTGGTAGTCGATGAAGTGTTGTGAGACATTCTTCAAACAGGCCAGCTGTAGTGGTAGTCGATGAAGTGCTGTGGGCTATTCTTACTTCAAACAGACCAGCGGTAGTGGTAGCCGTTGAAATGTTGTGGGACATTCTTCAAACAGACCAGCGGTAGTGGTAGCCGTTGAAATGTTGTGGGTCATTCTTCAAACAGACCAGCGATAGTAGTAGTCGATGAAGTGTTGTGAGACATTCTTCAAACAGACCAGCTGTAGTAGTAGTCGATGAAGTGTTGTGAGACATTCTTCAAACAGACCAGCTGTAGTAGTAGTCGATGAAGTGTTGTGAGACATTCTTCAAACAGACCAGCTATAGTAGTAGTCGATGAAGTGTTGTGGGACATTCTTCAAACAGACAAGCTGTAGTAGTAGTCGATGAAGTGTTGTGGGACATTCTTCAAACAGACCAGCTGTAGTAGTAGTCGATGAAGTGTTGTGGGACATTCTTCAAACAGACCAGCTGTAGTAGTAGTCGATCAAAAACAACATTGTGGAAAACTACACGGAGCTGACTTCCCTTTTCGCAAATATACAGGAGGTAGAAATACAATATGTGAGAGGTCCCACCTTGTTGTTTATAGAAGTCGGTGTTTGCATGAGGTACGAGAAATGCGGGCTGCAAAGTACCACATGGTCTATATCGATGAAACAAGGATAAATGTCGACCATACATGTGATAGGGAATGACAGTCAGTAGACGGAAAGGGAATGACAGTCAGTAGACGGAAAGGGAATGCCAGTCAGTAGACGGAAAGGGAATGACAGTCAGTAGACGGAAAGGGAATGACAGTCAGTAGATGGAAAGGGAATGACAGTCAGTAGACGGAAAGGGAATGACAGTCAGTAGACGGAAAGGGAATGACAGTCAGTAGACGGAAAGGGAATGGCAGTCAGTAGACGGAAAGGGAATGACAGTCAGTAGACGGAAAGGGAATGACAGTCAGTAGACGGAAAGGGAATGACAGTCAGTAGACGGAAAGGGAATGGCAGTCAGTAGACGGAAAGGGAATGGCAGTCAGTAGACGGAAAGGGAATGGCAGTCAGTAGACGGAAAGGGAATGACAGTCAGTAGACGGAAAGGGAATGGCAGTCAGTAGACGGAAAGGGAATGGCAGTCAGTAGACGGAAAGGGAATGACAGTCAGTAGACGGAAAGGGAATGACAGTCAGTAGATGGAAAGGGAATGACAGTCAGTAGACGGAAAGGGAATGACAGTCAGTAGACGGAAAGGGAATGACAGTCAGTAGACGGAAAGGGAATGGCAGTCAGTAGACGGAACGATAACAAGATTTCTACCAAGTAACAAAGGACATCGTTTAATAATAGCCCATGCAGGCAGCAGACATAATGGTTTAGTAAAGAATTTACAACTCGTTTCCCAATAAAAATCAACTGACGATCGAGACTATCATAAAGAGATGAGCGACCACATTTTCAGAAATTCGATTGAGAAAACGTTACTTCCGTCTTTGGATAGACCGTCATGTCTGGTAATGGACAATGTTTTATACCATAATGCACTGACACCCAAAGCCACTCAAGTACTAAAAATGAAATAACGACCGTAGCTTATCACGGAAAACATTCATTTCAGTGAAATAGGATTAAAACAAGAACGACTCTTGTAAAGCATGCACACAAGAAGAAAATATTGCATTTTGACAAAATAATACAAGAGCATGACCATTTGAGTCTAAGATTTCCACCTATATCCTATCCACCTATCATTGATATCCCATGGAGTTTGTGTGGGCTAAAGTGAAAGGTCAGATGGCCACTCAAAATCCCCCTTTTTAATTATGCGATGTTAAAAAACGGACACTTGATGCCCTATCAAACATAAACAAGGTCTACTGGACTAAATGTAATGATCATGTAGTGAAAGAGGAACATTGGCAGAAGGATTGTTTGACATTCATTAAACCTGTTACACTCATCAATCTATCTGACTTGTCTGATTCTGATTAGAGTGAGTACATTTGTCTAATCGATACATCAAATATGTGAGAGCTCAATGAACGACGCCAACTCAATTTATTCAATGCATATTTTTGTCCACGCTACTTTTAGAGGTCTTTCCACTAGATTAATAAAGAAACACCCTCGACTCTTTAAAAACTGCATTTGTTTGCAATTACTGTAAAATTATTTATGTAAATACAATATCATAGAAATCGATCCGCCTTAATATCACAATCAATCAATTGTAATAACACGATAACGTCTTTTTAATTAAAGGACCGCATGCAAAATATGAACTTGATACATACATGAACTAATAAGGTATTTCAACAAAAACGTTGGGGCTAAATTCTAAACGTACTATAACAGATTAAACAGGTTAAGCGGTTAAACGGTTTATCAAACAAAGTTGGACATTTGATTAACAACACCAAAAAGCAACCGAAGAGATAGGCTTAACATTTTGAAGAATTTTAAAATCGTCCGGCTTCACAAAATTGTCCTGCCATTCAGTCAGTGGATTCGGAAGTGCAGGTACATAGCGAGAGACAACCATGGACGAAATTAAGAAAGCCATGCGGTTTCTGAAAGACAGCAAAGTTACCGGCCCAGATGAGATCTCCGTAGAATCTATAAAAGTGGGACATTGAAACTGCAATAACAATGGTATACAAATTACTCGGTAAAATTTAGGAGAGAGAAGAAACACCAGAAGACACAAAGGAAGACTATGTAATAATGTTGCCAAATATGGGAGATTTGCGCAGTGAACAAATTATAGAGGACAAATATTTTTATCTGTACCTGAGAAAGTTTTGAACAGGAACTTTCTACAGAGATTATAAAATGCCATAGGTGATCCCGTGAAAGATGTGCAGGCCAGCTACCGAGAAAATAGGTTCGGTAGGAACACTGAGAATAATTATTGAATAAAGTATGGATTGGAACGCACCACATGTTATAAGGTTTGTGGACTGTGAAAATGCTTCTGACGGTTTTTACAAGATATCAGTATGGTAGTTGCTCATACACTGTGGAGTGCCTCTGAAGTTCTCGAATATGATCCAGAAAACAAATGTGACTATGAGATGTTTACTACTATTTGAGAGTCAGCTCTCCGGAACATTAGAAACAAGAACACGGCTTCTTCATGGCTGTTTACTATCACCATTACTCTTCCAGCTGGCCATTGATTGGATTATGAAGTATACAACATCATTTAGCTACAATGACGTTAAATCTTCATTGACGAGACAATTTGACAACGATTTGGCCTTCTATCCTATACTCACAGCCAAATGCAAAATAATGTATAATTAAAATAAGGTCACTACGATTGGGTCTGAACATGGTTATCTGTAGTATCTATTACAGTTGGCCATAGTCTGAAAATACAGAGACTTCTTCTTTCGTTCGCTTTAAAATATTGTCTATATCTGCAATGTTGTCTCTTGTATAAACTTCACTGTACAGGTCCATAAAGTAGTAGCTCTATTCTCGTGCCTCCTGACTCCACGAGGTATCCGAGAAGGACCTCCAGTAATAAAGTTTGGGCCCTTTCGAGACAGGGGACCCGGCACTGTACCTGCCTGGTTGTCCACCATAGGCCGAGCGCCATAACGTTTTGCAGATATAGGTATACTCTCATATTGCGTATTTGCGTGGCATCCTGATTTCTGTGTAGCGCCTTTTGGCTGGTTGCCTCCGTCTTCAGCACCTTAACGTTGCTTGGGCAGACTGTGGTCTTGCTCGAAAGGATGTGTGATGATGATGATTTGAACTTATGGACCCATTTTTCAAGTATCCCTGAAGAGAGGCAGTCCAGTGTGTCTGTATCCCAGGATCGTCACGTCCTGCCAGAAACGTAGCATATACATGTGAGTGGGGTATCTCCTTACTCCACTTTAGTATTCTTGGCTCCTCTGCAGTGATGGTACGCCTGGCATTCCCCGCCACCTGGGAGGTTGTCACAAAGGGGCAGAGGTGCAATGTCCTCTGGCCTGCATCTCTTCTGCGTCCATTGGCATGACTGATAGAAGACAAAAGTAAAGAACGAGGCAAGAATGCATTTAACCCATAAAGTGGGGGTGGATTGGTTTAGCCCAGAGCGTGTACCACTCGCCGGTGGGTTCTGCAGCTCCACCTAAAGGGCTCCACCTGCTCCTCGGCCTCTTAGTCTGGCCCCTCTCCAAGGACCTGTCCGGCTTGGGTGACCCTAACAGGAGTAAAACTCCCACCGGCATAGCCCCCTGGATCACTGGGACACGCAAGCTCTCCAACCCCGTCAAGGTAGGCCTACATTTGGAGAGAAATACAGAGACAAAGTATATGTTCTGAAAAATTCAACAGCAATAAAATTAGGTTGGTAGACACCCTCTTTCAGGATGTGGCACCTTTCATATATTGTTGGTAGAAATATAGACAGGTTGGTAGATACAGACAATGATGTATAGTTAGAATTACAGAAGGCGAGATGAGCTTTTATTGCATTGTAGACCTTGCGGAAATCAAAATACATTAAAACTAGCATCACAATAATAATCTTCAACTCTAACGTAAAGTCCGTTCTGTTATATGGCTCTGAAACATGGAAGACAACAAAAGCACTTAAGAAAAAGGTACAGACTTTCGTAAATGGTTGCCTGCTCAGAATACAAGAGTGGAAATGGTACGACAAGATCACCAACGTGGAACTGTTGGAAAGAACGGACAAATTCCCGCGAAGCAAGGAATACGGAGAAGACGATAGTGCTGGATAGGCCATACATTACGAAAACCAGTTGATAGTATTACAAGACATTCTTTGTTCTGGAATCTACAGGTCAAGAGAAACAGGAAGATCGAGCAACTAGTGGAAGGGAGAGATGGAGGCACACGTCAAGGCAGCAGGCAAGACGTGGACATAACTGACTGAGATGGCTCGTGATAGGAAGACTTGGCAGGTGTTTGTTGAGGACCTATGCTCCATTGAAAGTGGTGAGATTTTTGATGGACTGATTGATTTTATAACCTTGAATAATCTTTCATGCCACTTTGCGTTTATAGAGATACATAATATCTCGAAACCTTCTAGCCACTCGAGCCTATAACATCGACCTACAGGACTTCAGAGCAGGTGGAAGACCAAGACATGGATAGACTGATGATGTTAAAGAAATAAAAAAGGCAAAGGGATAAATGAACGACTTCATTGTACTTGGACACCTCCATGTGTGCTCAGTCCCTTTCATTGCGGAAAGGGCTGAGGCAGTATTTGTTATGTGACTTCCTCTACCTTTATATTTACTTTGCCTCCAAATAAAAGTTTATGAAGTTGGTTAAATGACTAAGCTGGAGATTGTTTCATCTCAAACATTAACATTGTATTTCTTTCTAAAATATTGAACACTTTTCTGCAGTCTTGTCCTTCCAAACATCCAATATCCATTGAATGTAATCAGACTCCAGGATTATAGTTTTGGTGGAGTATTCTCCCATGTCTAATTGCCTTGTCCTCATTTGTTGATCTGCGATACGACATGAACGACTGCTGTGTTCTGAAACTGCTTTTGCGGGTGTAATGATATTAATGTTGTATTGGTCGTTTACCGTCACAGACGCTGAGTTATGGGCCCCTTAGCAACGCAATTATAAGGAATACAAGAATCTATAAATAGCAAAGAGAAATAATAATAATGAGGAGTAAGTCATTAGTATATATCATTTAGAAAAAAGGCAAATTACAAAAAACACACAATTTTAAGATTAGTGAAATAGTGGTGGCGACAAATACAAATGAAGAAAAACATAACACATATATACAGGGTGTTTACAAACATGTATACATACTTTGAATATTTATTAATACGTTTGCATTTAATTTAACCAACGAGATATAATTTAAATGAAGAGGAGTGTGAATGTTTATAAAATAAATATGTTAATTCTGCAAAGGTCCCTTTATCCAAAAGGTTCACACGAATTAAGGTTTAGACAGGACAATTACTTGACATGCGAGAAAACAAAGTCGAAGGAGTACTGAACAAGTTCACAGAATGCGAACTGAATGAAATAATCCGTCACCAGCTCAAGGATATAACTGAACAGTTCGAACACTACGGCGTCTAAGCGGTTGAAGCGAGAAACAGTATTAAAACTAAGCATCAGAAGAGAGGTCTTCGTATAACGCTTACAAAGAATGATATTACCATCCCGACGGATTATCACAGCAGAATGAAAACAGTGTTACACCCATCTCTCTTGATCAATGGCTGAAATCCCCCAGACGACTGGCAACGACAAAATATAAAAAAAAGAACTGATTGCAGCTATTGAACCTGATGATATCCTCCATGCCACAAAACAAACACCAGACACAACCCCAGGAACACATGGAATAACCTCAGACGTTCGTATAGCTGTAGGTGAACTGAATTTGTAGCACCTCAATTGCTCAGTTGGCATAGCTGTTTAATCATTACTTCGAAACAGCGAATTTCTGACAAGTGGAAATCCTCATAGACTATCCTAATCCCCACAAAAGGAGACACCGAACAGTTTTGGATACTATCAACCAGTTTGTCTACTACCAATAATATACTAGATATATACTAGATATATTGTCAATAGAACCAACAGACAATTCAACATACATCCACCTCGTGAACACGCCGTATTCAGAAATAAGTTCTCGACTGCTAACCACTTTCACGCGACTTATAAACTAATGGAGAAAATACAATCTCATGTCTTGTATTTATCGATTACAAAAAGCCATCATATCGAAAGCAATGCAATGGTAAAGGCTCTCATGAATCAGGACATTTCCCACAACTTCACAAAAATGAGTGACGAAATCTACAAAGACAACAATACAGCAATTACGCCCGTACCGTATATGTTCCAATAGCAAGATGAGTTAGACTTGGCGACATCATCTCTCCAAAGTTATTTACAGCAGCTCCCGAAGAGATCTTCCAACAGCTACATCGGGTCAATAGAGGCATAAACATAGACGGCGATATACTCCCACTTTTACGATTTGCAGATGATATTGTGCTCATCAATCATACCACTGCTGGGGCTCAACAATCCTTAAGCAATCTAAATGAGATCATCAAACCTCTTGGTCTGCAGATTAATTCAAATAAAATACAATGTCTGAGAATACAATGTGTTTAAAGCACAAATCACACTAGGAGATGAAGCCATCCAGGATGTCAACTCCTTCGTCTACTTGGACCAAGAAATAAATACAACCCACAATATTGATTCACTTTGTAAAGTACAGCGACTTGTTATTGCGTAAATTGCATAACGCCAAAACTAAGAGCACACATTTAATTCCATGGTCATTCCAACCATGATTTACGACCGTGAAGTGTGGCAACTGCGCAAAGCAGATGCTGCGAAGTTATAAGTTACTTAAAGAGTTGTGGAATGAAGTGTAATAAACATATCGATTAGGCATCAGATCTGAAAACGAAAATATCAAACTTTATTTCAGGACGTCGTAGAAACTGCAAAATCTTGAATTTACCGTTGGACTTATCATGTGCTACGCATGCCTCACAATATATGGACACAGAGAAGGAAGTTTTGTTGGCCTTATGAGTTAAACACTTCCACGGGAACGCTTACCTATGCAGTGGCGGATAGTTTGACCAAAGGACTAGGTCCATTCTAGGTCCAAAATGCTGCTGGCTTTCCGAATTCAGCACATCTGTCGGATTGACGTCGAATAATGTGTGTGGAACATTTGTTCCCATTTTGGTCTACCATCTCTGTTGAAACGGCTAGCCGTTCTGGCCCATTCAACGTCCTTCTATAGAGCTGCATGCATTTTGAAACAGTTCATTTGGAATACGAGCACATTCTCTTTAAATGTGCTGTTTTCAGTTCATCGATTCTTGCCAATTTTGCGCAACATCTTGTATATTATTTTTAAGGCATTCATCCTCGTAAGAAAAAGGCCAATGATATATGGCCTGTTGAATGAGCAGAATATTTAATGATACTTCTTTGTTCAATTCAGCTGTTGAGTAGATTGTTAGACAGATATGCAATGACACCACGATGATAATCGGGAAGTGATTCATTTTGCTGGAAATAGAAGTCATCCTCATAGCAAACATCTCCCGAACATGTGCCATGATAGAATCCTGTAGCACGTTAAAACATTTTCCACTATTTATCATTAAACACATTTTTTTGAGATAGCTTATTTATATACTCAACGAAAAAAGTAACTTACCAGGTAATGTTTTTCGTCATTGAATTTTAATTTACCATCCAAAAACAACGCAATTTAGAGAGAAGAAACTTGATTCCATAGTTCCAAACTGAAACAACTAGAAAGAAATGTTCCTGTCTCGTGTGATTGTCTCCGCAGCGTCTCAGCGCATGGGGGGGGGGGGGGGGGGGGGGGGGGGGGGGCCTTTTTAAAAATAACAACTCTCAGGAACGCGTGTGTACTCCACGTGCGTTGAACGTGGCTTGACCTCTGTGTCTCGTGATTCGAATGCAACACCTCAGTAAATCCTATGGAATGTTCTGTTACTCCTGCATGACTTCTTGACGAGGTTGCCGTACAATCTCCGGTGAATGCTGTCGTTGCTGAAGTCGACGTTTTAGCTCAACCCAGACATGCTTAATTGATGACAGGTGAAGTGAAATTGCTGGCCAGGACAAGATTGCAATTTTTCTGGCTTGGAGTTTATCAGGCACGATTCTGCCAATACGAAGACGGGCATTGTCCTGCTGAAACACAATACCTGGTGCATGGTTCAGCGCAAAAGGCGCAATGTGGTTCTTCATGATCTCACCACGGTATCGCAAGCCGGTAACAGCACATCCTAAGATAAATAGGTCTGTTCGATGATTGATGCATATACCTCCCCAGGTCATAAACCAACCATTTCCACAACAAGCGAGCTCTTGAATTCAGTTGTTGGCGTAGAGTTCTCCATGTCGATGATACACTCTCTGACGACCATCTGCTCTTGAATGGTTGATCCTGCACTCGTCAGTAAACAGTGCTCTATCCCACAGAACGTTCCCAAAGCGCAGATGTTATCTGGCCCAGGCTAGTTTAGCTGCATGACGCCATGGCTGACCGAATAGCAGGGCGTCTTGCATGAAGGCCTTGCTCGCTCAAACGGTTCCTGATAGTAAGTAAACTTATTCTTCTCAGTCCGGGGAGGGTGCTAGCAGTGATAGTTGCTGACTGAAATATGTTTCGTAGATGTGCGAGAGTGATGAAACGATCCTGCTGTCCGGTCTTTAAACGAGGACTTCTTCTGACAGATCAGAAACAGTCCCAGTCTAGTAGCGATATAACCCCAGTCTCACAGTCTGTCTTGACACATCAAATTGTCTTGCTGTTACAGACACACAAATTCCTCCTTTCAACATGCTCATAACATCCCATTTAATGTCATGCGTGACATTCCATCTGTAGTTTGCATCTGAACGAAATGAATGGCAAAATAAGTACAGATCACCAATTAAAAGACAATTAAATGGCTTCTAGTAACGACGAAGAATATTTCAGTATGAAATTACATTTCAATTTTCAAACATAAAAACATGCACACAAACTGGTGAGTTACTTTTTTCGTTGAGTTTATATATATTTATATATATATATACATATATATATATATATATATATATAATATATATATATATATATATATATATATATATATATATATATATATATATATATATATATACATATATGTATATCACTTCATATCATTGACTTTGACATCCAATTTACAACTTTAAACAACATTTTCCATCATCACCTCAGAAAATGCGTTAAATACTAGAGATAGTCATTAGGTAACAGCAATTTAATTATAATGTGTATTGAACAGTATGTAGAATGGACAATCTCATTTCAGGACACCATATGGCTATTACAGAATACCACATGTAGAGATTATGGCGATCGACCAGTATGCACATCCGAAATATAGCGTACGACATGGCCGCCACACTGTCGACTTGTATTGTGGAAGAACAACGAGGTGTTATTCGTTTTTTGTGGTCAGACGTTGTCAAAACATCTACAATCTACACAAGAATGAAGTTTCAGTAAGTAGATAGTTGTTTGAGTCAGAGAGGGGAGTGTATGCAGGAGTAGAAAGATTTTACAACTGATGCCAAAATGTCACTGTTGAACCTCAGCGTGGGAGACCAGCAATCGTGGCCGGTTCCACGGTGAAATAGTAGATCAATCTGCTAGTCTGTCTAACAGGAGAGTTACTTTGGAGGAAAATGCCGCAGATTTCAACATGAGTCACGACGTAGCGCACACAATTGTCCCTGATGGACTCGGTTATCCGAAAGTGTGTTCCAGATGGGCACAAGACAGCTAACAACGAGAAAATTGAGGCGGTGCAAGATTAGTTAAGCACACAAAAAGACTTTCTTCTAGTAGGCATCCACAAGCTAGTGGTCAAGTGGGCAAAGCGTGTTACCAGGCACGGGGATTATGTAAAAAATAAGATGTTATTAACAATATTACTGTTACTTAATGACTGTCGTTTGTGTGTGTGTCTGTGTGCTAGTGTATGTGTGTGTGTGTGTGCTTGTGTGTGTGTGTATATATATATATATATATATATATATATATATATATATGTGTGTGTGTGTGTGCGTGTATAATTTAGCTGACCACGTCGCACCATTTATGAAAGCCTATGTCAAATTCTGCTCTAACCAGGTGCTAAGAAAGCGTGATTCCAGCCATTTGCTGCATAGATTATAAAGCAATGGTTTTTGTTACATGACGAGGTTCCCAAAAAATAAAATGCATGCAAGGAGGGAAACAGTGGACTAGTCTGTTTGCCCCAGAAAATGCGCTGGTGGTAACAAAGCAATTGTCTACTGCTGAAGTGGGATGTGTCGGACCGAAAGGTGCAAATATCGCTGTCAAATTGTAAACTACGAAACCGCTACTGAAAAGCTCTTTTCAGGACTTGGTAGCGGAAGAATGAGAACGAAGGAAGTCAAGTCAAGTCAAGTCAAGTCAAGTCAAGTCGTCAAAAAGCAATTTATTATTGTCTCCATACGCATGGCCACACATAATTTAAACCGGTCAGAACTCACAAACCAAAGCTGTTCTAGCGTTTGATTAGCTCCGAAATCCGCGCTTACACAATCCTTCACAATCGCATCACATATCTGTCAACAGAAGAACAAACCGACCCGTAGGCAGTCAGACATATTTATCTTTTTAACCTCAACAACTGGGAAGGAAGACTACGGCAAAATATACTGATCAGACATGTTAGTCAGGGGCAGGAAAAATATACTGATCAGACATGTTAGTCAGGGACAGGCAAAATATACTCGCCAAGGTCCTCACCTTGGCTTTCTAGTATACCTTCCTGGAATCGGGAGAGGGATCGACGTGATCCCCATAGTAGATGAGGCCAAGCATAGCCGAACTGCTTGGTGGACCCCGGTCCACTTTCATTAGCACGCTCGGGAAGTAAGGAAGGCTACGCGAACCCATCAATTAACCTCCCTTTTAGGACGCACAGAAGAGTAATCTTACTCATTGTAGGCATTCAACAACATCACCATCATCAACCTCAACAACATCACCATCATCAACCTCAACAACTTTTATTATACGCTTTTGTAAATGAAATGACAGAGTCTGATGGTACGAGACTTTCATCTGGTGAGTTCAAATTATTCACCTTTTTCTAAAGCAATGTTTTTGATTTATGTTTTATTTTTAACATTAAAAAAAAATTCCAATCTGGCAGACAATCTCCAAGTTATCTATTGATGATTTCATCCTACATTCACAAGACTATCATCCTTTCCACTTTCTCTCCATTATCTCACATATAAGAATTGTTCTAATCTTTAAAAGGAGTCCACAAGTTCGAAGTTTATCTGAGAGGAATACATGGACATTAAGCCATCCTGACAGGCCAATTTCTCCCCCTTTTGTGCAATATCTTGTAGACCTGCAGAAAGCAAATTGATCTTGACTATAAGAAGGCGAGTCTGTCTATAACCGAATCCTGAAATAATCCAATGCTCATTTTGTTCCAGCAACTGGCGATGCGACGCAGAGGGAACCAATTATTGGCATTGTGTGTTTTTGTGCCATGTCTTGTCGGTATGTGGTTCTCGTGATCACGCCATCGCCAGGTTCCATTCACAGTTTTTACATAAGCCGACGACATTTATTGGCACAATATAAGGCACATTGCACATTATTCGTTTCTCTCCTTCTGACTTCTTCTATCACTCTTGCTTACAATTTATGTTATTCCCACCATTTCTTTTAAAAATATTGTTATCAACAATTCAGGAAGTTATTGGTCTGTACCTTTAACTTGTGTAACCATGTTGAATTTAGTCTTTTTTTATACAAGGGAAGGAGGGGGGGGGGGGGGCTTGGCGAACGGGGTGTTCGGGAATAGATCCTTTCGTACCGGATCATATTCGCGTGAAATTGACGGGCAAGCGGACCGTCACTGTAGACAAAGTAGGCCGCCACCTTTTTGGACACCGGAAGTACGCTTAGAGAAAAGAAAAAGGCCCCAGGGGTTATAATAGATCTTACAGGTAAAGTGAGTGAGCAGTCCAGGTAGCAGTGAAAAAGGCAATTGCAATGTTAGATATGATAAAAAGAAATATTTAACATAAGAGCAAGGAAATTAAAGTCAAACTGTATAAAGAATTAGTTGGACCTAGCTTGGAGTACTGTAAAAACCGACCTACTATGTCTAGATAAGAGAAGAATTCGAGGTGACTTAATACAGGTTTATAATATAATCAAAGGAACGGATAAATTAGACTATACAAATTATTTTAAAAAAATACAAACACCTACAAGAACAAGAGAGCGTAGCTACAAATTAACTAAATAATGGTCCAGATTAGATATTAGGAAACATCTTTTCAGTCAGAGTGGTGAATGCTTGGAATGCATTGCCACAGGAAGTATTGGCGACAGGGACAGTTAATGCATTTAAGAATAGATTGGATATACATAGCTTTTAGAGAAAGGAAGTGTAAAAGAAACTGGTTGTTTACAGAGTCTTTTAAACCAGTATAAAAACGCTAAGTTAAGTTAAGTTAAGTTAAGACTCAACGAGAAAAAAAAATCTGAATCACTTGCAACTACGGCCCAGGAGTATACATCGATGCTCGCAAGACCAATTCTACGTCAAGAAAATTGTGATCCCTGACAGCCCGCGAAATGACCGTCTCGTTCAGTAAGTGACATCCTTTGACTACCGTCTCGCTTTTTTAGCCAATGCCTTCACCAAGCGCCACACTGGTTATCATCATACAGGTGCAGACAGCAACATCAGATAAAGGTGAACAAGAGCATGCTAATTGCAGTCTAAGGTAGGACCACATTCTGGGGGGATCATAAATGATGCAGGTGATAGACTTGCTAATTTCTGCGAGACTTTATCGTCTATTCCACTACAACAGCATTTTCAAGAACCCCCTTCTCAACATATATACATACGTGGCACCCAATGGACAACATCGTCATTAAATAACATATCTTGTCGCAAAGAACTTCTCAACTATTGCTTCTTTCTGCACTGGGAACGCTCAAAGCCTTCTCCTCGCGCCTTCTCCACGTCATCTTCAAACTTAATAAGCTCCAGCGCCTGTGTTCATATCGGAGCCCAACAACACTCGTCGATCCTCTGACTGCTGCTAAACTCGCTGCTAGCAAGTAACACGAAGCGCTCAGGAACACGGGCATTGATGCTGGCTATACGAACTTCATTTTAACGGTTACACTTATCTCAAAAGCTCACTCACTTTAGACTCACTCACCCACTCACACCACAAAACGAATATCACCTGCGATATCCACGTTTGAGGAAATGTGCATCTCGTGGTCTCGCTAACACCATCCAGCCATTTTGTGCCTGAAAGCTCCAGATGGATCCTGTACTACATCGAGGTTAGGCATTGAGAAGATCATGAAATATTATTATATTGTACTGTTCAAATTTTTAGATACCCATCCTTCACCCCCCTCCAATCCTCACTTCCCAGATTTCCTGCCCTCAGAAATTCGCCGCCCTTGAGAGTTTGACATCTCGAAAATGACCAGGTGAGGATCACATCATTATGGAAGTCCTACATTCCTGTGGACCACCAATCTATCAAGCTATACTCGTCGTCTTCCAACATATCTTCATATTTGGTAAACACCAACCGCTTGACGCAGTTCTAAGGCGATACTCTTACACGAGAAGCGCAATAAATAAGTCCTTGGAATTTATCGTCCAATTACTCTTCCCCAGGTAATTTACAAACTGTTAATGAAATACATAGAAAAAATTAGAGTTCACCCCATCCTTGATAGTGTGCAAGCAAACGAACATGAGGCCTTCAGCGTTCTCACAGAACATTGGACGTACCTCAACCTGGCAGCCCGAGAATTCCAGACCAGGTTGATCACCACCTTCGTCGACTACAAAAACAAAGAGAAAAAACAATAACAACAAATAACACATTAACTTCTGTAGAACAACATTGTGTCTCGTATTCGCTAAAGCAACAGAGTTTAAACTCACTCTATGATGACAGACGTCACGATAATCTTCGATTTGAGGGCGAAAAAGTGCTGATCACAAAGTAAGCAGCAGAAGCCAATCAAATGTCGGAGATGTTAAAAAAAGAGGGATAGAGAGCAGGGCTTGATATGAATAACTCCAAAACCAGTGTCATGTGAAACTGTTTCGCCCAATGTGACCCACCGATCTTCGATGAGAAAAATTTGGAAGACGTCGTGACATACTGGTGTCTTGAACGCCTCCTAAATAATCAGAATAATTTAGAAACAGAATTAACAAGACGTCTCTGCGCAGGCTAGGCGGCCTTCTCATCTCCCCAGTCTTGAAGTTTGCCGGCACTAGACCCTACGCGCTTCTCTCTTCAATCCCACTGTGCTCCATGTAATGTGCTGTGCTGCTGCATACATATACACTTAAACAGTTATGGAGGAAAGACTGCGAGCTACTCTGACCTCTTTCAAGAGACGTGCAGTCGGTCTCTATCTTCGCAACACACGCATTCAGACTCTACACAACTCCGAGCTACATCAATTATAATGTGCAAGCGATCCAGTTGCTCACGCAAACGGGAAGAAACCGCTGTGGACAGACTATATAGTCAGATAAGCGTATGAACGTTAGAATGGATCGACAGCAGTCTGGTACCTTCGAGACTGAAATAGACCTCGTGGCTGACCTTCAATGTGTTGCAGATCACTAAAACAACCCTGGTACGCAAAATGGCATGCTCTGAACCTCATCAGCCCAGGACAGAGATCACTGGAGATGAGGTTGGGAGAGTGGCAGTACTGGACGTCTACAACCCAGGATAGAGATACATGGAGGCAAAGTTGGGAGGGTAGCGGTACTGGACGTCTACAAACCAGGATAGAGATACATGGAGGCAAAGTTGGGAGGGTAGCGGTACTGGACGTCTACAAACCAGGATAGAGATACATGTAGGCAAAGTTGGGAGGGTAGCGGTACTGGACGTCTACAAACCAGGATAGAGATACATGGAGGCAAAGTTGGGAGGGTAGCGGTACTGGACGTCTACAACCCAGGATAGAGATACATGGAGGCAAAGTTGGGAGGGTAGCGGTACTGGACGTCTACAAACCAGGATAGAGATACATGGAAGCAAAGTTGGGAGGGTAGCGGTAAAAGATCTCTCTCTCTCTCCCCTCTCTCCCCCCTCTCTCTCTCCCCTCTCTCTCCCCTCTCACTCCCCTCTCTCTCCCCTCTCTCTCCCTCTCTCTCTCCCTCTCTCTCCTCCCCTCTCTCTCCCTCCCCCTTCTCTCTGTGTGTGTCTCTCTCTCTCTCTCTCTACAATTACGCTCAGGAAATCAGTTGTATAACTTTGCGCTTCTGTACGGACACCATCAATTTTGATTGTAATCTCGACTATTGCAACAACGCTAAGAAGGAGAACAGAGTGTGTTCTGGTTTTCGTTCTTGCTGTTATTACCATTTGTTTTTGGCAATGTTTAAATAAGTTAACAACGGGAGAGTTCAGATAAGTTAACAGCTGGAGGGCCCAAACAAGTTAACAGCTGGAGCGTCCAGATAGGTTAACAACTGGAGTGCTCAAATAAGTTACCAGCTGAGAGTCAAGATACGTTTATAAGTGAGGAGTCTAGATAAGTTAAAAGCTAAAGAGACCAGTAAAGTTAACAACTGTATAGTCTAGATGAGTTAACAGCTGGAGAGGTAAGATAAGTTAACATCTGAAGAGATCAGCTAAGTTAACAGCGTTGGAGACTAGATACGTAAACATCTGGAAAGGTCAGATAAGTTAACAACTGAAGGGCCCAGATAAGTTAACAGGTGGTGAGTCCATATACGTAAATAATGTGGGTGTTTAGATAAGTTAACAGCTGGAGAAGTCAGATAAGTTAACAGCTGGATATGTCAGATAAGTTAACAGCTGAAGGGCTCAGATAAGTTAACATGTGATGGGCCTAGCTACGTTAACGTTGGCTGTTTGTCCCCTTTCCACCATTTTTTGTAAATCTTGTTTCTGAAGTGTGTTGCTCTGTTTTATTGTGTCTTACTGTACAGTATATTAAACTTTAGCATTCATTTTTTAATCGGTCCACATTCCATTAGGTATGATTTTGCTGGTTCGTGAATGCGAACACATGAAAGTTTGGTTTGTGAGCCATTCCACTAACCACTTAGCTACCCCACTCCTCGCCGAGTGGTTCAATTTGATATGTAGTCTGTTCATTTAAAAACAATCTATATTCCATTTGATATGTTCTGCTGTTTCTAACATGGTTTAAATACAACATTCTGTCTAAGCTCTAGAAGTCAGGTTACGCAGAGTCGAATGGGTTCTGGTTTTAAAAAAAAGTATTTAATTTGGGAGGAATTTTTTTTTTTAGGCGTTGTCCGTTAGTGGTGGCTCTACTAGGTCATGGCTGTACTGAACACTAGTCTTTGAAAAGTTTATTTATCTGAGGAACGAAAATTTCTCGGACTGCGCATGACCTCGTTGTTTTATCACGCACTTCATTGAACTCTAGACGAATGACCACCTTAATCTGCCTGCGTATTCTTCCAGAATTATATTGACATTACTCTCCCGCGGTTAGGGACAAGATTAATTGATGCCCGTGGTTGTACAGCTAGAATGACCTTCATAAAAAATTGTTCCGTTCCTTACAAAAATAGTAGAACAAAATTATCACTTAAATGATGAATGGGCTGTCTTGGCTGTCGAAAATGTATAGATTTACATAAAGTATTTACAACTTCAACTTATCAATGAAATATTTTCATAGATTACTGATCTCTGTAAATTATGGCAATAACATTGGTCAACTTGTCAGTATGTGGTGGTTAAATTGTCAAAATTGGTTGACATAAATATGCATAGATATATGAGTACCAGGCCGTAAGCAAAGAGGATGATGTCTTTCCTTTTTAATCAATCAGGTAGTGCAAGAACGGCTATTGGGGCGAAAGAGCCGCTTTCCATTCTGGATGTCTGTGGCCTACTTTAAGAGCTAGTGGGCGGGAACATCTTTGGTTAGGTGGATCTCTAAATAAGACAATACGGCGACGGTTTAGCATGTTGTGTGTGCTCTCGAGACTTGTCCGTCGTTCGAGACCCGATCATGCCAGTGGATCATACGAATTTGTCCCTGGCTTGGCATGTGGACGGACTGAATGTATTTCTGATTGTCCTGCAGAATAGTCCTAGTTTGGAAACGATACCGCGGGGATGGGATGCCATGGGTGTGACAGTGTTGCTGTCCGATAGGTGGGAAATGGCTTGTATGGAGCATGGTAGTCATGACGTACAACTTGGCCACTAAAAGGTTAATTTTAGCTAACACAGAGAGTTCAGAGGTCACGCGCGTCGTGCATCCCTTGACAAAGCCAGTCTGGATTTGTCTTTTCCCAAAAACCCTGACAGGGGAGGGCAGATGTTTTACTGTTGTAAGTTTAAGGTGAATAGTTCTAGAAATTTAACAGGAGTGTTTAAAATGGCAGGGAAAAGTCGTTCTAAGAGGAATAGAGAGCAAGTAATGTATGGCCAATATTGTAGTGTCTAATCGCTATAGAAAGAAGTGATAGGAGTATAGGACCAACCATTGCAGTATGGATAGTGGTTTTTAAGCTTCGTGCGATTTGATGACAAGCAATCACTCTGAGATTGATAGGGAGACAAGATAGCCAGGGAAGTTGTAGCGGCTCCAGAAAGGAGGAACTTGATAGATTGACATGCACTGCAGGCCGCATAGCGACACAAGTTCCTGTCTGGTCAACGAGAAGAGGACAGAAGCATTTCATGACCGGCTGATATGTTAGATATGGTGAAAAATAAGTGTCAATAAAGGCCGAAGCACAATCCAGAACATGAGAGCTGACCGTGAGGTTATCCATTTTGTTTCTTGGGTTGTGTGCTGTTGTCTAATGGAATGAGTTGTAAACCTTCCCAGCGACACGAGAGAGAAAAACTGATCACTTCGAGTGAGAAAGTTGTATAAGTTTTTTTTGTGAGATTTGTCGGTTGTGTATTTCACAGACACCAGGTCCTGGTAATCCGCTGAAATTGACATCAAACTAAGGCGTAAGAGAGACACTTAAAGAGTGGTCTCGAAAACTGTTCGTGTCTGGTTGTACGAAAAATGTGGAAAAGGGACACCTAAAATGATTGTCTGTTAGACTCTCGAACGTAGTCTGTACCAAATTAGTCAAAATGGTCGGCCATAGCCCCCTGATCAAAGGTACGGTGTATCACGGACATCACGGATTTACATCCCGAGAACAAAACAGCACGATTGCAAAACTATGGTGAGAATCTTTAATCTCCCAGCGGAGCTCAGACGAGCGGAAGCTGCAAACTGTCAGGGACCATACACGTCGTCAGATGCCGAAGAGCACTACAAGACCACAAGATAGTTGGATATTCGATTAAGAAAATTAGTTGGATATTGTTAGTTAGTAATAGACGAAAGAACCGGTATTAGTTTAAGAAGTTCCACCCAGCTCATGCTGAACTACTTCTAGATAGAAAGATTAGTCATAGATATATTAGTTGAGACTGTTGTAATAATTAGACTATTTCATAAATGAATTGGTAAAGCTGGTGAAGGTACATTTCTCTGTTTCCTTCATGCTAGGATTAATTTACTGGAACAGTTTTCTTGGTACCAATGAAGAAGAATTTGATATCCAGGATCGGTTCATCTGCTTGATGCTGTCTTGTCCACAATCCAGGCAGTCAGTGCTTGCGATTTCTCATAAAGTAGCCGTTAATATCTTTGGCACGTTAGTCTGCCTTGGACTTGGGGCCATTTAACCTTCTTCATCTTCGTCGTTCATCCTGTAAGGGACGTTTTGTTAGGTTGTGTGACAGTTGACCCGCCAGGCTTTTATATCCATCCGTAGCATCAGGTTTCAGATTGGATCATTTCTAGGACTCAGTTTGCCCTACCTCTTCTATCCCTATTCTCTCAGTCAGACAGATGATGCATCCTGTTTCTAAGGGTACAACATGGTGGCGGAATAAGATCTTGAACAGCTCTGGTTCGCTGACCCTAAAGCAGTGAGTCATTTATGAGTCGTTTGCTGCTGTCATCAAGTTCATCAAGCTTTTGACCTTGTTTGCCAATGACTAGAAGTTTGGCCAAGATGACTCACTCTTGGCTTTCGTTGTCTCAAAATTACATGTACGTCAACAGCTATTTTAACGTAAAGTTTCTTCTCCCAGATAAATTGCAACATATGAGCATCTGCTAACTTGAGCAGTCTAGGCATAAGGTGCTAAAGACTCGCATCACACCTCTTCGTCTGGTTGTGTTGGCAGTATCCCCGCGTGCAGACTAGTATCTGGCTTGTGGTTTCAGACTACACGACACGCAAATCGTTGGCACATTTATACGTTATTAAAAGCTCATTATCAGGTCCACTCACAGGTGTGACTCAAATTTAAGACAGAACACAATTTAACTTGTTAATACAATCGGATACTTTGTGTTAAATAAACATTTCAAATCCAATGTTTATCCACATCGCTACTTGCATCATCTACAGCAATGGACGACAGAAATGTTTTGGATTTATGACACAGGTAAATATGTTTAGGATCTATGATACAAGTAAATATGTTTAGGATTTATGAGCTAGGTAAGTATGTTTAGGATCTATGATACAGGTAAATATGTTTAGGATCTATAGGCCAAGTAAATAATTTTGGATTTATGAGCCAGGTAAATATGTTTAGGATCTATCGGCCAAGTAAATATGTTTAGGATCTATGATACAGGTAAATATTGTTGCAGCCAGGTGAAGTGCCGGATGAAAGGTTTCTCGCACGGTTGGACAACAGGTCGAAGAATATGGGTGAATTGTTCTTGGAAATCTGAATTCTAAATGTACAAATTGAAGTTAATTTCAAAGTGATGCTTACCTATTTTCTTTATTCCTTATACGTTTTATGATTTAGCTTCTGCGTAACATGATGCTGACAATCTAACCTTGAAAGTCGGCGGAAAGAGAGGAGATTAAGCCGGAATATATTATCTCTCGTCCGTTAAAACTGAGAAGGAATATACGCGATTGGATAAATTGTAGAAGTAAATACGACATTGAAATACGCTCATGAAATATTAAGTGCCACAGCAACATTTCTAGGCGCCATGGCGACCTGGTGCCCTGGATTTGTCATGCACTGGTCTAAAGCTTATAGTCTTAAATTGTCACCAATTATGTTCCGATCATCATAGTAGCGACTATAGCTGAACACGCGACTACCATACAACATAAATTATTTGCTCCTGGCCTGCCGAACTATCAGACGGGAAATCTGCGTCTGGTTATTAGTACACGCATACATAATCCCCACAGTGTGGCAGACGAAATGTTTGTGTAGCCATTAATGTCTACAGACAACGAGCTCCTGAAATGAACTGCTCCATTGAGCTATGAACGTGGACGGCAGTTCTCACAAACAATTTCTGATATGTGTAGGTACAGGCCTAGAAGGTTAGACTTGGACACGGAAATTGTATAACTGAGCCAGAAAATTGACTAGGACAAGAAAGAATATAGTTTACTGGCGGGATGGTGTCATTGTCCATGATCAAGGCGGGTCGTTATTTACAGGGAAACAATGTCCATCGAGGACGGCCTTTTCAATTTGTGCTTGTCTAGTTGACGCCTATCTGTGACCTAATCCCTGAACACGTCTGCTGTTATCTTCATTTTCTGTCGGTAAATGCGGTCGTCTGGTCTTGTTTGATAACTTAGAGTGAACTCTGCGAGTATTGATGTTCTCCGTTACAGGAGGCGGGGTATATGGACAGTATCTATTAGTGACCTAATAATTCAACTCGTGATGATATACTTTGGTTGTATCGGCGTCACACCAGTCTCTGATTGGAAGGGTATCTAGATCTCTTGTAGCTGGCAGCAATAGGGCCGAGCTTACTATCAGCTCTTGACATGTACCGGTTTACTCAACTGTAAATGGTTATAATGCTTATCGTTAGGGAAGAGGGGACGACGTGGAAGTGAACAGGTTACCTCACATCAGAAATCAGATTAGACCAGCTCAAACTGGAGCATCCAACACTTTGTCCTTGACCGCAGTCTGACATTATCACTACACTTTGTATGTACACCATTGGTGTACACAGAGTTGTAATATTATATCTATACTTGTATGTACACCATTGGTGTACACAGGGTTGTGGTATTATCTCTACACGTTGCATGTACACCATTGATGCATAGGATGTGGTTTTATCTCTACACTTTGTATGTACACCATTGGTGTACACAGGGATGTGGTATTACAGAGTATTGCTTAGATTCCCATAGACAACTGACCGCATTATTGGAATGAGATGAGGAAAGCTAATGCCCAATTACAATCACCAGGAAGTAGAAAGCTTTCATTTTGAGAACATTATTGAAAAATAGAGGGCTAGAGCATATTGTGCCAACAGAAAAAAATAGCTGGAAGAAGAGACAAAGTCGAAACAGAATTTACTGGTCGTTAATTTGACACGTCAAGAAAGAAGCCAATAACTTAATTGAGAAACATCACTAGGAACGGAGAGAAGTCTGACAGGGTCTTTGTGGATGACAAAAATAAGAATAGAACCACTGTACCACAGAGAACATGTCGTAATAGGCGACTAACTGTGTGGCATAACATAACATCGGCCATGGTTAGGTGGTTTGATAAGAGCAGCAAAAATGGCGCTTGACAGACTGAGGGTCTGCTTAGCTCTAGTCTATTAAGATGGAGTCGCACATCGGTTAACCAACCTCCAAAAACTGGTTGTATACAGACTCTGCAGAGTCTTGTAAACCATTATAAAGACGCTAAGTTAAGTTACGTTAAGACGAACTATCATCTTTTGTGCCAATGAACATGGAGCAGAAAGGAAACAAAGACTGGCATCATTAATAGAGAGACTTTAAAAGTTATGAACAATTTTGGGAAACTATTTTAGTTATATCAACAAAGTGTGGAACGATAATTGTTCTCCTACTTGATCTTGATCTTGATGATCCGTTCCTCAGCGTAGCTCGAGTCCAAACTTCGTCTAACGCGGACCCTGTCTTGGGTCACGGAAGTCCAGTGCGTGGGAAAGACTCTTCTAGCAATCCTTCGGATGTTGCAGCGTAGAACAAGGGAATCTGACCAACGCATTGGAGGTCTTCCCCTCCGTCCCTTCGTACCTCGTGGGTACCAGACTGCTGTCCCTGTGCTCAATCGACCATCGTTATGTTGTAACATAGGACTTGCCCATTCATGTTTTGTCTTGTCTGCATAGATTACCGCATCATTCACCAGGTACAATCGGTTTATGTCAAAATTGTGGAGACCTTGCATACGTTTGTTCTCAAGAGTGATTCCGACCAAACATCTCTCAAGGGATGCCTGGGTCACTCTTAATTTGGGCTGTAGTGATTTCATTAGTGGCCACGTCTCAGCACCGTAGCCCATCGCGGGGAGTACAGTGGAATTGAAAGGGCGGCTCGTAGATCTTGGTTATGACAACCGTCCAGGACCGTGTTAATGGACGAGAAGGCTGCCCGACCAGCGCGGCGACGTCTTGTCAGTTCAGGTTACATATTCATATTTAGAACGCGAGCAAGATAGATGTGCTCTTTGACATCCTATAATCGTACCTCGCCAAGGAAGACTGGATCACATGTGGGAAACGACTGCGCAACACTCTTGTCTTCAAGACATTCATCTCTAGTCCCGCTTTTCTGCCCTCTCCATCGAGTAGCTGCATCATTTGGTTGGCTTTTGCTGCTGACTCTGCGATGAGCACTATGGCATCTGCAAATTGAAGGTGATTGAGGCGTCTGCCGTCAATAACGGTGCCAAAGGTGTCCAAGTTGTATCGGTGGTGATTGATTCCAAACATGCAGAGAAGAGGTTAGTGGGCTCCCTTCTGAATTGGTACCACAATTGGACGTTGTATGAGACGAAATGTGGTAGTGCAGTTCGTATAACTGTTGTCGAGAATTCTGATGTAACGAGGATCTACACCTTGTTCCAACAGTTAACGCCAGACAAAATGTAGTTCTATTTATCAAAAGCCTTTTTATAGTCGATGCTGTGAATATCAACAGCGTCTGGAACTCTCGGGCTGCCTCAATAAAGCGGTAGCAGATTGAAATATGGTCCATTGTTCTGTACGCACGCCGAAAGCCTGCCATTTCGACAAGTTGCGATTTTTCGAGAGTTGTGTGGATTCTGGCAAAGATGCATTTTGTAAACAGTGTGTAAGCGACCGGGAGAAGAGTAATTAGACGAGTTTCCGATATCCTCTTTGTCTTTCTTCTTTGCAAAAGTGTTGTCATCAGATTGTGCCAGGCGGCAGGTGTTGTCCTCAGGTTGTGCCAGGCGGCAGGTGTTGTCCTCAGGTTGTGCCAGGCGGCAGGTGTTCCTCCCGAATGAAGATAAAGTTTAAAACGTCGGACTATGGCTTGGTAAAGGGGTAGACCGCAAGTCCGGATGACCTCCGCAGAGATGTCATCTTCACCTTATGATTTTCCGATGCCATTGACTCGACAGCGTGGCGAATTTGGAAGAGGCGATACAGTTGATGGGAGGGCAATTGAAAGGGGTTTTGGCAATCTCAACAGGTTGCTATAGTTAGCTTTCATTATTTACTCCATGCCCAGGTTTGACATTTATGAGAAACCCATCGGAAGCTTTCAGATAAGCTTTCATCAACTGGACCCCGATATGATATGTGCTGCTGGAACATTATTAGGTTTAGATCGAACGGATACGCAGAAGGCGATGGTCGCGTCCAGTGTAGAAGGAACCAACCGATGAGACATCTGTTGCCGATCTACGATTGAACAAGACATGGTCAATTTCATAACGATGAAGTCCACTGGGCCTTATATGTGTGTACCTCTTGTGAATGGGCTTCTGGAAAAAGCTGTTACAATGAAATAGTCGATTTGATTCACAGAAAGATTCCAGTCTGTCACCCTCATCGTTAATTGCTTCACCATTGTGTTGCCCCTCATAGGTTTCAGATTCAGGTATTCCAAAATGTTTAAGACATAATAGAATAGTAGCCATTTGACAGTTTGGGTAAAATAGAATTATGATGATGATGATACAGGTCGATAAAAAAGAGCATGTAACTGAAGGAGACAATCATTGGTCAAACAACGCCTACATTTTAGTAGAGTTAATAAAACATTGACTACCAATACCACGTTTTGACTACCGACATCACGTTTTGACTACCGACATCACGTTTTGACTACCGATACCACGTTTTGACTACCGACATCACGTTTTGACTACCGATACCACGTCGGATCCAGTAAACTCTCATTCACCTGTCAATTGTTTCTTATAGCCATCTGCTGATCTATAAAGCCCATACCTTCAAGGCGTTCTAATAAATGTGGTCTAGATCTTCAATGTTTACCGATCTATGAAGTCCATATGTTTAATGTTTATAGATATATGAAGTCCAGATCTTCAAGGCGCTCTTATCTATAAAGTCCAGATCTTCAAGGCGCTCTCATTAATGAATTCTAGATCTTGAATGTTTATAGATATATGAAGTCCAGATATTCAAGGCGCTCTCATCTATGAAGTCCAGATCTTCAATGCGTTTTCATCTATGAAGTCCAAATTTAAAGACGTTCTGATAACTGTAATCTAGATCTTCAATGCTTACCGATCAAGTATAGATATTGAATGTTTATCTATCGATGAAGTCTAGATCTTCAAGACAGTCACTGATCTATGAAGTTCATATCTTCTTAGCGTGTACTATAGAAATTACAGTTGTATTTTTTAGTGAACGTCACTTTCTTATTTAATTTGTTGTAGTCAAAGATGCAGGTGCGTATGTGGCGCTTGTTATTCTGTTTCTTTGAACCATTTAAAACAAAATGCGGCATACATTGAAGAGTGGGTATTGAAGCCACAGGGAAGGACAGTCTACTTAGTTATGAGAAGTCACTTTATTTGCAGGCCACGACCAGGGCGAGGACGCTAACCGGGAGGGAGAGGTGATTGTCGCTCGTTTCGAGGAACAGTTGGTCTTTATGACAGGTTTAATAGCGTAGACTGGCCGATTAGACGTCTATGGAGATCCCCGGGGATCACCGAACTCATCTCACCGTTTATCAGCACTTCAGCCCCCCGAATGGAAGTGTCAACAACAAGAAGTTCTGCAACCCTGCATATCGTTAGGTTTTTTCCCCGACATTTTATATTTTTCTTTTTGATATTTCTATTTTTATTGAAAGAGAACTCAATTGCGCTAGTTACAGAGTAAAAGGCGGTTATGGGGGTCTGGATGTGTTGTAGAGAAATGAGAAAAAAGAAGCAGAGTTAAAGGTGATTATGGTGCGTCTTGGTGTGTGAAGAGAATATAAAGAATATACAGAACTAACAGACGGTTATGTCGTGTATCGGTGTGTTGTAGAGAATATAAAGATACATTGCTAAAAGACGGTTATGTCGTGTCTCGGTGTGTTGTAGAGAATATAAAGATACAGAGCTAAAAGACGGTTATGTCGTGTCTCGGTGTGTTGTAGAGAATAAATAAACAGAGTAAAAGGTGGATGTGCTGTATAGAAAATAGTAAAAAGAAACAGAGCTAAAAGGCTGTTTTGTCGGTCTTGACGTGTTGTAGAGAAAAAATATATGAAGGCTGGCAGGTTTGCGTGACTCTAGGGGCACATATCAATAGCAGATAGAGAAGATAACACTGTGCTACTTGTTTCAATATGTATCAACTACATGTACAGGAATTGACGGTTGCGCAACATAGAACTTAAACTGTTGATCATCAGAAGAAAGAAAGGGACAGCAAGAATTGCAAAGACAATTACATAGTTTGTTTATTGGTCTTGTAGTTTCCCTTCTTTCGTCACTTACCTGGATCCTTAATTTGAAACTACCAAAATCCGATGTTTATTTCCGATACCGACACAAGAATTTGGGCCTTGTGTGCTTGTCCTACGCTTGATGATAGGAACGTTAGGCAGTAATTGCGTCTATAAGTTTGTCGGGATGGACTTAGGTCAATATTACATAGTTGCAACTGATTGGAGTGAGCTAGACTTGATTAATAATGAGACCATTTTGAGGTATCTAGTTGGCCAAAAATCCTAGCTGATGTCAGCATCACTCGGAGCTCTGTCATGGCCTACTTTAGATAAGCCATCTTATTCACAGGGGAAATATCTTGAAACGTCACACTCCTCTGTGACAGTTCTAGCTGGAGCATGGGCGTTTAGGGCAAGGAAAATTGGGCTGCGACTCTAAGAAGTAAAAATTGCATTAATGTGTTGCGCGAACGCAGATCACTCCAGGGTCAATCATCGTTTCGACACTAGGTCGACAAGGAAACAAGGGGTTAAGTTGAAGTCTTTGTCTGGTACAGGAGTAGGTGTCAGAACTGACCACTCTGGCGTCAGACATGACGGGGATAGTAGTTGGTGACAACGAACAGTTATACGACAGGCTACCCCATTTAGAATGACAGTGACAGATAGACAGCAAATAACATTTTACATGGGGAAGTTTCAAATTGGAGTGATAGCTAAATCAGCCAACCCACAGAAGACCATTGGATGGACAGGATTGTTGCTTGACAGTATAAAACACACTGTAGAGATAAATTCTGCAGACTGACAGGAGGAATGAGAGAGAGACTGACAGGAAGACTGGGAGAGAGAGAGAGACTGACAGGAATAATGAGAGAGAGAGACTGGCAGGAAGAATGAGAGAGAAAGACTGGCAGGAAGACTGGGAGAGAGAGAGACTGACAGGAAAAATGAGAGAGAAAGACTGGCAAGAAGACTGGGAGAGAGAAAGACTGACAGGAAGAATGAGAGAGAAAGACTGGCAGGAAGACTGGGAGAGAGAAAGACTGGCAGGAAGACTGGGAGAGAGAATGACTGGCAGGAAGACTGGGAGAGAGAAAGACTGACAGGAAGACTGGGAGAGAGAGAGACTGACAGGAAAAATGAGAGAGAAAGACTGGCAAGAAGACTGGGAGAGAGAAAGACTGACAGGAAGAATGAGAGAGAAAGACTGGCAGGAAGACTGGGAGAAAGAAAGACTGACAGGAAGAATGAGAGAGAAAGACTGGCAGGAAGACTGGGAGAGAGAGACTGACAGGAAGAATGAGAGAGAGAGACTGGCAAGAAGACTGGGAGAGAGAGAGACTGACAGGGAGAATGAGAGAGAGAGACTGACAGGAAGAATGAGAGAGAGACTGACAAGAAGACTGGGAGAGAGAGACTGACAAGAAGACTGGGAGAGAGAGAGACTGGCAGGAAGACTGGGAGAGAGAGACTGGCAAGAAGACTGGGAGAGAGAGACTGACTGGAAGAATGAGAGAGAGAGAGACTGGCAAGAAGACTGGGAGAGAGAGACTGACAGGAAGAATGAGAGAGAGAGAGACTGACAAGAAGACTGGGAGAGAGAGAGACTGACAGAAAGAATGAGAGAGAGAGACTGACAAGAAGACTGGGAGAGAGAGACTGACTGGAAGACTGGGAGAGAGAGGGACTGACAGGGAGAATGAGACAGAGAGACTGACAGGAAGAATGAGAGAGAGAGACTGACAGGAAGAATGAGAGAGAGAGACTGACAGGAAGAATGAGAGAGAGAGAGACTAACAGGGAGACTGGGAGAGAGAGACTGACGGGAAGAATTAGAGAGAGAGAGAGACTGACAGGGAGACTGGGAGAGAGACTGACAGGAAGAATGCGACAGAGAGAGACTGACAAGAAGACTGGAAGAGAAAGACTGACAGGAAGAATGAGAGAGAGAGAGACTGACAGGAAGAATGAGAGAGAGAGAGACTGACAGGAAGAATGAGAGAGAGAGAGACTGACAGGGAGACTGGGAGAGAGAGACTGACATAAAGAATTAGAGAGAGAGAGACTGACAGAGAGACTAGGAGAGAGAGAGTGACAGGGAGACTGGGAGAGAGAGAGACTGACAGGGAGAATGATAGAGAGAGACTGACAAGTAGAATGAGAGAGAGAGACTGACAGGGAGACTGGGAGAGAGAGAGACTGACAGGAAGAATGAGAGAGAGAGACTGACAGGGAAACTGGGAGAGAGAGATTGACAGGGAGACTGATAGAGAGAAAGAGACTGACAAGAAGACTGGGAGAGAGAGAGACTGACAGGAAGAATGAGAGAGAGAGAGACTGACAGGAAGAATGAGAGAGAGAGAGAGACTGACAGGAAGACTGGGAGAGAGAGAGACTGACATAAAGAATGAGATAGAGAGAGAGAGACTGACAGGAAGACTGGGAGAGAGAGACTGACAAGAAGAATGAGAGAGAGAGACTGACAGGAAGAATGAGAGAGAGAGAGACTGACAAGAAGACTGGGAGAGAGAGACTGGCAAGAAGACTGGGAGAGAGAGAGACTGACAGGAAGAATGAGAGAGAAAGACTGGCAGGAAGACTGGGAGAAAGACTGGGAGAGAGAGACTGGCAAGAAGACTGGGAGAGAGAGAGACTGATAGGAAGACTGGGAGAGAGAGACTGACAGGAAGAATGAGAGAGAGACTGAAAGGAAGAATGAGGGAGAGAGAGACTGACAAGAAGACTGGGAGAGAGAGACTGGCAATAAGACTGGGAGAGAGAGACTGACAGGAAGAATGAGAGAGAGAGAGAGAGACTGACGAGAAGACTGGGAGAGAGAGAGAGACTGACAGGGAGAATGAGAGAGAGACTGACAGGGAGAATGAGAGAGAGAGACTGACAGGAAGAATGAGAGAGAGAGACTGACAGGGAGACTGGGAGATAGAGAGATTGACAGGGAGACTGGGAGAGAGAGAGACTGACAGGGAGAATGAGAGAGAGAGAGACTGACAGGAAGAATGAGAGAGAGAGACTGACAGGAAGAATGAGAGAGAGACTGGCAGGAAGACTGGGAGAGAGAGAGACTGATAGGGAGAATGAGAGAGAGAGACTGACAGGAAGAATGAGAGACAAAGACTGACAGGAAGAATGAGAGAGAGAGACTGACAAGAAGACTGGGAGAGAGAGAGACTGACAGGAAGAATGAGAGAGAGACTGACAAGGAGAATGAGAGAGAGACACTGACAGGAAGAATGAGAGAGAGAGACTGACAGGAAGAATGAGAGAGAAAGACTGACAAGAAGACTGGGAGAGAGAGAGACTGATAGGAAGAATGAGAGAGAGAGAGAGACTGACAGGGAGAATGAGAGAGAGAGAGACTGACCGGAAGAATGAGAGAGAGAGACTGACAGGAAGACTAGAGGAGAGAGATAGACTGACAGGAAGAATGAGAGATAGAGAGACTGACAGGAAGACTGGGAGAGAGAAACTGACAGGAAGAATGAGAGAGAGAGACTGACAGGAAGAATGAGAGAGAGAGAGACTGACAAGAAGACTGGGAGAGAGAGACTGGCAAGAAGACTGGAAAAGAGAGACTGACAGGAAGAATGAGAGAGAGAGACTGGCAAGAAGACTGGGAGAGAGAGAGACTGACAGGAAGAATGAGAGAGAAAGACTGGCAGGAACTCTGGGAGAGAGAGACACGCAAGACGACTGGGAGAGAGAGACTGACAGGAAGAATAAGAGAGAGGGAGACTGGCAAGAAGACTGGGAGAGAGAGACTGACAGGGAGAATGAGAGAGAGACTGAGAGGGAGAATGAGAGAGAGAGACTGACAGGAAGAATGAGAGAGAGAGACTGACAGGAAGAACGAGAGAGAGAGACTGACAAGAAGACTGGGAGAGAGAGAGAGACTGGCAGGAAGACTGGGCGAGAGAGACTGGCAAGAAGACTGGGAGAGAGAGACTGACAGGAAGAATGAGAGAGAGAGAGACTGACAAGAAGACTGGGAGAGAGAGAGACTGACAGGAAGATTGAGAGAGAGAGAGACTGACAAGAAGACTGGGAGAGAGAGACTAACAGGAAGACTGGGAGAGAGAGGGCCTGACAGGGAGAATGAGAGACAGAGACTGACAGGAAGAATGAGAGAGAGAGACTGACAAGAAGACTGGGAGAGAGAGACTGACAGGGAGAATGAGAGAGAGAGACTGACAGGAAGAATGAGAGAGAGAGAGACTGACAAGAAGACTGGGAGAGAAAGACTGACAGGAAGAATGAGAGGGAGAGACTGACAGGAAGAATGAGAGAGAGAGAGACTGACAAGAAGACTGGGAGAGAGAGACTGACAGGAAGAACGAGAGAGAGAGAGACTGACAAAAAGACTGGGAGAGAGAGAGACTGACAGGGAGAATGAGAGAGAGACTGATAGGGAGAATGAGAGAGAGAGACTGACAGGAAGAATGAGAGAGAGAGACTGACAGGAAGAACGAGAGAGAGAGAGACTGACAAAAAGACTGGGAGAGAGAGAGAGACTGGCAGGAAGACTGGGAGAGAGAGACTGGCAAGAAGACTGGGAGAGAGAGACTGACAGGAAGAATGAGAGAGAGAGACTGGCAAGAAGACTGGGAGAGAGATAGACTGACAGGAAGAATGAGAGAGAGAGAGAGAGACTGACAAGAAGACTGGGAGAGAGAGAGACTGACAGGAAGAATGAGAGAGAGAGAGACTGACAAGAAGACTGGGAGAGAGAGAGACTAACAGGAAGACTGGGAGAGAGAGACTGACAGGAAGAATGAGAGAGAGAGTGACTGACAAGAAGACTGGGAGAGAAAGACTGACAGGAAGAATGAGAGAGAGAGAGACTGACACGAAGAATGCGAGAGAGAGAGACTGACAAGAAGACTGGGAGAGAAAGACTGACAGTAAGAATGAGAGAGAGAGACTGACAGGAAGAATGAGAGAGAGAGACTGACAGGAAGAATAAGAGAGAGAGAGACTGACAGGGAGACTGGGAGAGAGAGAGACTGACAGGAAGAATGAGAGAGAGAGACTGACAGGGAGATTGGGAGAGAGAGAGAGATTGACAGAGAGACTGGGAGATAGAGACTGACAGGGAGAATGAGAGAGAGAGAGACTGATAGGAAGGTTAGAGAGAGAGAGAGATTGACAAGAAGACTGGGAGAGAAAGACTGACATGAAGAATGAGAGAGAGACTGGCAGGAAGACTGGGAGAGAGAGAGACTGACAGGAAGAATGAGAGACAGAGACTGACAGGAAGAATGAGAGAGAGAGAGAGACTGACGAGAAGACTGGGAGAGAGAGAGACTGACAGGAAGAATGAGAGAGAGAGAGACTGACAGGGAGTGAGAGAGAGAGACTGACAGGAAGAATGAGAGAGAGAGAGACTGACAGGAAGAATGAGAGAGAGAGACTGACAAGAAGACTGGGAGAGAGAGAGACTGACAGGAAAAATGAGAGAGAGAGATAGACTGACAGGGAGAATGAGAGAGAGAGAGACTGACAGAAAGAATGAGAGAGAGAGAGAGACTGACAGGAAGACTGGGAGAGAGAGAGACTGACAGGAAGAAAGAGAGAGAGAGACTGACAGGAAGACTGAGAGAGAGAGACTGACAGGAAGAATGAGAGAGAGAGACTGACAGGAAGAATGAGAGAGAGAGAGAGACTGACAAGAAGACTGGGAGAGAGAGACTGGCAAGAAGACTGGGAGAGAGAGACTGACAATAGGAATGAGAGAGAGAGACTGGCAAGAAGACTGGGAGAGAGAGACTGACAGGAAGAATGAGAGAGAAAGACTGGCAGGAAGACTGGGAGAAAGACTGGGAGAGAGAGACTGGCAAGAAGACTGGGAGAGAGAGACTGACAGGAAGACTGGGAGAGAGAGAGAGACTGACAGGAAGACTGGGAGAGTGAATGGCAGAAAGATTGAGAGAGAGATTGACAGGAAGACTGGGAGAGAGAGAGACTGACAGGAAGACTTGGAGAGAGATTGGCAGGAAAATTGGGAGAGACTGACAGGCAGACTAGGAGAGAGAGACTGACAGGCAGACTGGGAGAGAGATTTGCAGGAAGACTGGGAGAGAGATTGGCAGGAAGACTGGGAGAGAGATACTGACAGGAAGACTGAAAGAGAGATTGGCAGGAAGATTGGGAGAGAGACTGGCAGGAAGACTGGGAGAGAGATTGGCAGGAAGACTGGGAGAGAGATTGGCAGGAAGACTGGGAGAGAGATTGGCAGGAAGACTGGGAGAGAGATTGGCAGGAAGACTGGGAGAGAGAGACTGAAAGGAAGACTGAAAGAGAGATTGGCAGGAAGATTGGGAGAGAGACTGGCAGGAAGACTGGGAGAGAAAGACTGACAGGAAGACTGGGAGAGAGAGAGACTGACAGGAAAACTGGTAGAGAGAGAGACTGGCAGGAAGACTGGGAGAGAGAGAGACTGACAGGAAGACTGGGAATAGAGACTGACAGGAAGAATGAGAGAGAGAGAGACTGGCAGGAAGACTGGGAGGAAGGCTGGGAGAGAGAGATTGGCAGGAAGACTGGGAGAGAGAGAGACTGACAGGAAGACTGGGAGAGAGAGTGACTGACAGGAAGACTGGGAGTAAGAGAGACTGGCAGGAAGACTGGGAGAGAGAGAGACTGGCAGGAAGACTGGGAGAGAGAGAGACTGACAGGAAGACTGGGAGAGAGACTGGTAGGAAGACTGGGAGAGAGAGACTGGCAGGAAGACTGGGACAGAGAGAGACTGACAGGAAGACTGGGAGAGAGAGAGACTGGCAGGAAGACTGGGAGAGATAGAGACTGGCAGGAAGACTGGGAGAGAGAGAGACTGACAGGAAGACTGGGAGAGAGACTGGCAGGAAAACTGGTAGAGAGACTGACAGGAAGACTGGGAGAGAGACTGACAGGAAGACTGGGAGAGAGACTGACAGGAAGACTAGGAGAGAGACTGGCAGGAACATTTGAAGAGAGAGACTGGCAGGAAGACTGAGAGGAAGACTGAGAGAGAGAGATTGGCAGGAAGACTGAGAGAGAGATTGGCAGAAAGACTGGGAGAGAGAGAATGGCAGGAAGACTGGGAGAGAGAGAATGGCAGGAAGACTGGGAGAGAGAGAGACTGGCAGGAAGACTGGGAGAGAGAGAGACTGGCAGGAAGACTGAGAGAGAGATTGGCAGGAAGACTGGGAGAGAGAGATTGGCAGGAAAAACTGAGAGAGAGTTTGGCAGGAAGACTGGGAGAGAGAGATTGGCAGGAAGACTGGGAGAGAGATTAGCAGGAAGACTGGGAGAGGGAGTGAACGGAAGAATGAGAGACAGACTGATAGGAAGACTGGGAGAGAGAGTGAACGGAAGAATGAGAGAGAGAGACTGACAGGAAGAATGAGAGAGAGAGACTGACAGGAAGAATGAGAGAGAGAGACTGACAGGAAGAATGAGAGAGAGAGACTGACTGGAAGAATGAGAGAGAGAGACTGACTGGAAGAATGAGAGAGAGAGACTGACAGGAAGAATGAGAGAGAGAGACTGACTGGAAAAATGAGAGAGAGAGACTGACAGGAAGAATGAGAGAGAGAGACTGACAGGAAGACTGGGAGAGAGAGAGACTGACAGGAAGAATGAGAGAGAGAGAGACTGACAGGAAGAATGAGAGAGAGACTGGCAGGAAGACTGAGAGAGAGTGAACGGAAGAATGAGAGACAGACTGACAGGAAGACTGGGAGAGAGATTGAACGGAAGAATGAGAGACAGACTGACAGGAAGACTGGGAGAGAGAGTGAACGGAAGAATGAGAGAGAGAGACTGACTGGAAAAATGAGAGAGAGAGACTGACAGGAAGAATGAGAGAGAGACTGGCAGGAAGAATGAGAGAGAGACTTTCAGGAAGACTGGGAGAGAGAGACTGACAGGAAGAATGAGAGAGAGAGACTGACTGGAAGAGTGAGAGAGAGAGACTGACAGGAAGAATGAGAGAGAGAGACTGACTGGAAGAATGAGAGAGAGAGACTGACTGGAAAAATGAGACAGAGATACTGACAGGAAGAATGAGAGAGAGAGACTGACTGGAAGAATGAGAGAGAGAGACTGACAGGAAGAATGAGAGAGAGAGACTGACTGGAAGAATGAGAGAGAGAGACTGACTGGAAGAATGAGAGAGAGAGACTGACAGGAAGAATGAGAGAGAGAGACTGACTGGAAGAATGAGAGAGAGAGACTGACAGGAAGAATGAGAGAGAGAGACTGACAGGAAGAATGAGAGAGAGAGACTGACAGGAAGGATGAGAGAGAGAGACTGACTGGAAGAATAAGAGAGAGAGAGACTGACTGGAAGAATGCGAGAGAGAGACTGACAGGAAGAATGAGAGAGAGACTGGCAGGAAAAATGAGAGAGAGAGACTGACTGGAAGAATGAGAGAGAGAGACTGAGTGGAAGAATGAGAGAGAGAGACTGACAGGAAGAATGAGAGAGAGACTGGCAGGAAAAATGAGAGAGACACTTACAGGAAGACTGGGAGAGAGAGACTGGCAGAGAGACTGGGAGAGAGAGACTGACAGGAAGAGTGGGAGAGAGAGACTGGCAGAGAGACTGGCAGGAAAACTGGGAGAGAGAGAGACTGACAGGAAGACTGGGAGAGAGAGACTGACAGAAAGACTGGGACAGAGACTGACATGAAGAATGGGAGAGAGACTGGTAGGAAGACTGGGAGAGAGAGAGACTGACAGGAAGACTGGGAGAGAGAGAGACTGACAGGAAGACTGGGAGAGAGAGACTGGTAGGCAGACTGGGAGAGAGAGACTGACAGGAAGAGTGGGAGAGAGACTGGTAGGAAGACTGGGAGAGAGAGAGAGACTGGTAGAAAGACTGGGAGAGAGAGAGAGACTGACAGGAAGAGTGGGAGAGAGACTGGTAGAAAGACTGGGAGAGAGAGAGACTGGTAGGAAGACTGGGAGAGAGAGAGATTGACAGGAAGACTGGGAGAGAGACTGACAGGAAGAGTGGGAGAGAGACTGGTAGGAAGACTGGGAGAGAGAGAGAGACTGACAGGAAGACTGAGACAGCAAGACTGGCAGGAAGACTGGGAGAGAGACTGACAGGAAGACTGGGAGAGAGACTGACAGGAAGACTGGGAGAGAGAGAGACTGACAGGAAGACTGGGAGAGAGACTGACAGGAAGACTGGGAGAGAGAGAGACTGACAGGAAGACTGGGAGAGAGACTGACAGGAAGACTGGGAGAGAGAGAGTGACTGACAGGAATACTGGGAGAGAGAGACTGGCAGGAAGACTGGGAGAGAGACTGACAGGAAGACTGGGAGAGAGCGAGACTGACAGGAAGACTGGGAGAGAGAGACTGGCAGGAAGACTGGGAAAGAGACTGACAGGAAGACTGGGAGAGAGAGAGAGACTGTCAGGAAGACTGGGAGAGAGAGTGACAGGAAGACTGGGAGAGAGACTGACAGGAAGACTGAGACAGCAAGAATGGGAGAGAGAGAGACTGACAGGAAGACTGGGAGAGAGAGACTAACAGGAAGACTGGGAGAGAGAGGGCCTGACAGGGAGAATGAGAGACAGAGACTGACAGGAAGAATGAGAGAGAGAGACTGACAAGAAGACTGGAAGAGAGAGAGACTGACAGGGAGAATGAGAGAGACAGACTGACAGGAAGAATGAGAGAGAGAGTAACTGACAAGAAGACTGGGAGAGAGAGACTGGCAAGAAGACTGGGAGAGAGAGACTGACAGAAAGAATAAGAGAGAGAGACTGGCAAGAAGACTGGGAGAGAGAGAGACTGACAGGAAGAATGAGAGAGAAAGACTGGCAGGAAGACTGGGAGAGAGAGACTGGCAAGAAGACTGGGAGAGAGAGACTGACAGAAAGAATGAGAGAGAAGGAGAATGGCAGGAAGACTGGGAGAGAGAGAGAGAATGACAGGGAGAATGAGAGAGAGAGACTGATAGGGAGAATGAGAGAGAGACTGGCAGGAAGAATGAGAGAGAGACTTTCAGGAAGACTGGGAGAGAGAGACTGACAGGAAGAATGAGAGAGAGAGACTGACTGGAAGAGTGAGAGAGAGAGACTGACAGGAAGAATGAGAGAGAGAGACTGACTGGAAGAATGAGAGAGAGAGACTGACTGGAAAAATGAGACAGAGATACTGACAGGAAGAATGAGAGAGAGAGACTGACTGGAAGAATGAGAGAGAGAGACTGACAGGAAGAATGAGAGAGAGAGACTGACTGGAAGAATGAGAGAGAGAGACTGACTGGAAGAATGAGAGAGAGAGACTGACAGGAAGAATGAGAGAGAGAGACTGACTGGAAGAATGAGAGAGAGAGACTGACAGGAAGAATGAGAGAGAGAGACTGACAGGAAGAATGAGAGAGAGAGACTGACAGGAAGGATGAGAGAGAGAGACTGACTGGAAGAATAAGAGAGAGAGAGACTGACTGGAAGAATGCGAGAGAGAGACTGACAGGAAGAATGAGAGAGAGACTGGCAGGAAAAATGAGAGAGAGAGACTGACTGGAAGAATGAGAGAGAGAGACTGAGTGGAAGAATGAGAGAGAGAGACTGACAGGAAGAATGAGAGAGAGACTGGCAGGAAAAATGAGAGAGACACTTACAGGAAGACTGGGAGAGAGAGACTGGCAGAGAGACTGGGAGAGAGAGACTGACAGGAAGAGTGGGAGAGAGAGACTGGCAGAGAGACTGGCAGGAAAACTGGGAGAGAGAGAGACTGACAGGAAGACTGGGAGAGAGAGACTGACAGAAAGACTGGGAAAGAGACTGACAGGAAGACTGGGAGAGAGAGAGAGACTGTCAGGAAGACTGGGAGAGAGAGTGACAGGAAGACTGGGAGAGAGACTGACAGGAAGACTGAGACAGCAAGAATGGGAGAGAGAGAGACTGACAGGAAGACTGGGAGAGAGAGACTAACAGGAAGACTGGGAGAGAGAGGGCCTGACAGGGAGAATGAGAGACAGAGACTGACAGGAAGAATGAGAGAGAGAGACTGACAAGAAGACTGGAAGAGAGAGAGACTGACAGGGAGAATGAGAGAGACAGACTGACAGGAAGAATGAGAGAGAGAGTAACTGACAAGAAGACTGGGAGAGAGAGACTGGCAAGAAGACTGGGAGAGAGAGACTGACAGAAAGAATAAGAGAGAGAGACTGGCAAGAAGACTGGGAGAGAGAGAGACTGACAGGAAGAATGAGAGAGAAAGACTGGCAGGAAGACTGGGAGAGAGAGACTGGCAAGAAGACTGGGAGAGAGAGACTGACAGAAAGAATGAGAGAGAAGGAGAATGGCAGGAAGACTGGGAGAGAGAGAGAGAATGACAGGGAGAATGAGAGAGAGAGACTGATAGGGAGAATGAGAGAGAGACTGGCAGGAAGAATGAGAGAGAGACTTTCAGGAAGACTGGGAGAGAGAGACTGACAGGAAGAATGAGAGAGAGAGACTGACTGGAAGAGTGAGAGAGAGAGACTGACAGGAAGAATGAGAGAGAGAGACTGACTGGAAGAATGAGAGAGAGAGACTGACTGGAAAAATGAGACAGAGATACTGACAGGAAGAATGAGAGAGAGAGACTGACTGGAAGAATGAGAGAGAGAGACTGACAGGAAGAATGAGAGAGAGAGACTGACTGGAAGAATGAGAGAGAGAGACTGACTGGAAGAATGAGAGAGAGAGACTGACAGGAAGAATGAGAGAGAGAGACTGACTGGAAGAATGAGAGAGAGAGACTGACAGGAAGAATGAGAGAGAGAGACTGACAGGAAGAATGAGAGAGAGAGACTGACAGGAAGGATGAGAGAGAGAGACTGACTGGAAGAATAAGAGAGAGAGAGACTGACTGGAAGAATGCGAGAGAGAGACTGACAGGAAGAATGAGAGAGAGACTGGCAGGAAAAATGAGAGAGAGAGACTGACTGGAAGAATGAGAGAGAGAGACTGAGTGGAAGAATGAGAGAGAGAGACTGACAGGAAGAATGAGAGAGAGACTGGCAGGAAAAATGAGAGAGACACTTACAGGAAGATTGGGAGAGAGAGACTGGCAGAGAGACTGGGAGAGAGAGACTGACAGGAAGAGTGGGAGAGAGAGACTGGCAGAGAGACTGGCAGGAAAACTGGGAGAGAGAGAGACTGACAGGAAGACTGGGAGAGAGAGACTGACAGAAAGACTGGGAGAGAGACTGACATGAAGAATGGGAGAGAGACTGGTAGGAAGACTGGGAGAGAGAGAGACTGACAGGAAGACTGGGAGAGAGAGAGACTGACAGGAAGACTGGGAGAGAGAGACTGGTAGGCAGACTGGGAGAGAGAGACTGACAGGAAGAGTGGGAGAGAGACTGGTAGGAAGACTGGGAGAGAGAGAGAGACTGGTAGAAAGACTGGGAGAGAGAGAGAGAGACTGACAGGAAGAGTGGGAGAGAGACTGGTAGAAAGACTGGGAGAGAGAGAGACTGGTAGGAAGACTGGGAGAGAGAGAGATTGACAGGAAGACTGGGAGAGAGACTGACAGGAAGAGTGGGAGAGAGACTGGTAGGAAGACTGGGAGAGAGAGAGACTGACAGGAAGACTGAGACAGCAAGATTGGCAGGAAGACTGGGAGAGAGACTGACAGGAAGACTGGGAGAGAGACTGACAGGAAGACTGGGAGAGAGAGAGACTGACAGGAAGACTGGGAGAGAGACTGACAGGAAGACTGGGAGAGAGAGAGACTGACAGGAAGACTGGGAGAGAGACTGACAGGAAGACTGGGAGAGAGAGAGTGACTGACAGGAATACTGGGAGAGAGAGACTGGCAGGAAGACTGGGAGAGAGACTGACAGGAAGACTGGGAGAGAGCGAGACTGACAGGAAGACTGGGAGAGAGAGACTGGCAGGAAGACTGGGAAAGAGACTGACAGGAAGACTGGGAGAGAGAGAGAGACTGTCAGGAAGACTGGGAGAGAGAGTGACAGGAAGACTGGGAGAGAGACTGACAGGAAGACTGAGACAGCAAGAATGGGAGAGAGAGACACTGACAGGAAGACTGGGAGAGAGAGACTGACAGGAAGACTGGGAGAGAGAGAGACTGACAGGAAGACTGGGAGAGAGATTGGCAGGAAATATGGGAGAGAGACTGACAGGAAGACTGGGAGAGAGAGAGAGACTGACAGGAAGACTGGGAGAGAGAGACTGACAGGAAGAACGAGAGAGAGAGAGACTGACAAAAGACTGGGAGAGAGAGAGAGATTGGCAGGAAGACTGGGAGAGAGAGACTGGCAAGAAGACTGGGAGAGAGAGACTGACAGGAAGAATGAGAGAGAGAGAGAGACTGACAAGAAGACTGGGAGAGAGAGAGACTGACAGGAAGATTGAGAGAGAGAGAGACTGACAAGAAGACTGGGAGAGAGAGACTAACAGGAAGACTGGGAGAGAGAGGGCCTGACAGGGAGAATGAGAGACAGAGACTGACAGGAAGAATGAGAGAGAGAGACTGACAAGAAGACTGGAAGAGAGAGAGACTGACAGGGAGAATGAGAGAGACAGACTGACAGGAAGAATGAGAGAGAGAGAGACTGACAAGAAGACTGGGAGAGAGAGACTGGAAAGAAGACTGGGAGAGAGAGACTGACAGAAAGAATAAGAGAGAGAGACTGGCAAGAAGACTGGGAGAGAGAGAGACTGACAGGAAGAATGAGAGAGAAAGACTGGCAGGAAGACTGGGAGAGAGAGACTGGCAAGAAGACTGGGAGAGAGAGACTGACAGAAAGAATGAGAGAGAAGGAGAATGGCAGGAAGACTGGGAGAGAGAGAGAGAATGACAGGGAGAATGAGAGAGAGAGACTGATAGGGAGAATGAGAGAGAGAGAATGACAGGAAGAATGAGAGAGAGAGACTGACAGGAAGAACGAGAGAGAGAGAGAGACTGACAAAAAGACTGGGAGAGAGAGAGAGACTGGCAGGAAGACTGGGAGAGAGAGACTGACAAGAAGACTGGGAGAGAGAGACTGACAGGAAGAATGAGAGAGAGAGACTGGCAAGAAGACTGGGAGAGAGAGAGACTGACAGGAAGAATGAGAGAGAGAGACTGACAAGAAGACTGGGAGAGAGAGAGACTGACAGGAAGAATGAGAGAGAGAGACTGACAAGAAGACTGGGAGAGAGAGAGACTAACAGGAAGACTGGGTGAGAGAGACTGACAGGAAGAATGAGAGAGAGAGAGACTGACAAGAAGACTGGGAGAGAAAGACTGACAGGAAGAATGAGAGAGAGAGAGACTGACACGAAGAATGCGAGAGAGAGAGACTGACAAGAAGACTGGGAGAGAAAGACTGACAGGAAGAATGAGAGAGAGAGACTGACAGGAAGAATGAGAGAGAGAGAGACTGACAGGGAGACTGGGAGAGAGAGAGACTGACAGGAAGAATGAGAGAGAGAGAGACTGACAGGGAGACTGGGAGAGAGAGAGATTGACAGAGAGACGGAGAGAGAGACTGACAGGGAGAATGAGAGAGAGAGAGACTGACAGGAAGGTTAGAGAGAGAGAGATTGACAAGAAGACTGGGAGAGAAAGACTGACATGAAGAATGAGAGAGACAGACTGAATGGAAGAATGAGAGAGAGACTGGCAGGAAGACTGGGAGAGAGAGAGACTGACAGGAAGAATGAGAGACAGAGACTGACAGGAAGAATGAGAGAGAGAGACTGACAAGAAGACTGGGAGAGAGAGTGACTGACAGGAAGAATGAGAGAGAGAGATTGAAAGGGAGAATGAAAGAGAGAGACTGACAGGAAGAATGAGAGAGAGACTGACAGGAAGAATGAGAGAGAGAGAGACTGACAAGAAGACTGGAAGAGAGAGAGACTGACAGGAAGAATGCGAGAGAGAGATAGACTGACAGGGAGAATGAGAGAGAGAGAGACTGACAGAAAGAATGAGAGAGAGAGAGACTGACAGGAAGACTGAGAGAGAGAGACTGACAGGAAGAATGAGAGAGAGAGACTGACAGGAAGAATGAGAGAGAGAGAGATTGACAAGAAGACTGGGAGAGAGAGACTGGCAAGAAGACTGGGAGAGAGAGACTGACAATAAAAATGAGAGAGAGAGACTGGCAAGAAGACTGGGAGAGAGAGAGACTGACAGGAAGAATGAGAGAGAAAGACTGGCAGGAAGACTGGGAGAAAGACTGGGAGAGAGAGACTGGCAAGAAGACTAGGAGAGAGAGACTGACAGGAAGACTGGGAGAGAGAGAGACTGACAGGAAGACTGGGAGAGAGAATGGCAGAAAGATTGAGAGAGAGATTGACAGGAAGACTAGGAGAGAGAGACTGACAGGCAGACTTGGAGAGAGATTGGCAGGAAGACTGGGAGAGAGATTGGCAGGAAGACTGGGAGAGAGATACTGACAGGAAGACTGAAAGAGAGATTGGCAGGAAGATTGGGAGAGAGACTGGCAGGAAGACTGGGAGAGAGATTGGCAGGAAGACTGGGAGAGAGATTGGCAGGAAGACTGGGAGAGAGATTGGCAGGAAGACTGGGAGAGAGATTGGCAGGAAGACTGGGAGAGAGAGACTGACAGGAAGACTAAAAGAGAGATTGGCAGGAAGATTGGGAGAGAGACTGGCAGGAAGACTGGGAGAGAAAGATTGACAGGAAGACTGGGAGAGAGAGAGACTGACAGGAATACTGGGAGAGAGAGAGACTGGCAGGAAGACTGGGAGAGAGAGAGACTGACAGGAAGACTGGGAATAGAGACTGACATGAAGAATGAGAGAGAGAGAGAGACTGGCAGGAAGATTGGGAGGAAGGCTGGGAGAGAGAGATTGGCAGGAAGACTGGGAGAGAGAGAGACTGACAGGAAGACTGGGAGAGAGAGTGACTGACAGTAAGACTGGGAGTAAGAGAGACTGGCGGGAAGACTGGGAGAGAGAGAGAATGGCAGGAAGACTGGGAGAGAGAGAGACTGACAGGAAGACTGGGAAAGAGACTGGTAGGAATACTGGGAGAGAGAGACTGGCAGGAAGACTGGGAGAGAGAGACTGACAGGAAGACTGGGAGAGAGAGAGACTGAGAGGAAGACTGGGAGAGAGAGAGACTGACAGGAAGACTGGGAGAGAGAGAGACTGGCAGGAAGACTGGGAGAGAGAGAGACTGACCGGAAGACTGGGAGAGAGAGAGACTGGCAGGAAGACTGGGAGAGAGAGAGACTGGCAGGAAGACTGGGAGAGAGAGAGAGACTGACAGGAAGACTGGGAGAGAGACTGGCAGGAAGACTGGGAGAGAGACTGACAGGAAGACTGGGAGAGAGACTGACAGGAAGACTGGGAGAGAGACTGACAGGAAGACTGGGAGAGAGACTGGCAGGAACATTTGAAGAGAGAGACTGGCAGGAAGACTGAGAGGAAGACTTAGAGAGAGAGATTGGCAGGAAGACTGAGAGAGAGATTGGCAGGAAGACTGGGAGAGAGAGAATGGCAGGAAGACTGGGAGAGAGAGAATGGCAGGAAGAATGGGAGAGAGAGAGACTGGCAGGAAGACTGGGAGAGAGAGAGACTGGCAGGAAGACTGAGAGAGAGATTGGCAGGAAGACTGGGAGAGAGAGATTGGCAGGAAAAACTGAGAGAGAGATTGGCAGGAAGACTGGGAGAGAGAGATTGGCAGGAAGACTGGGAGAGAGATTGGCAGGAAGACTGGGAGAGAGAGTGAACGGAAGAATGAGAGACAGACTGATAGGAAGACTGGGAGAGAGAGTGAACGGAAGAATGAGAGAGAGAGACTGACAGGAAGAATGAGAGAGAGAGACTGACAGGAAGAATGAGAGAGAGAGACTGACAGGAAGAATGAGAGAGAGAGACTGACTGGAAGAATGAGAGAGAGAGACTGACAGGAAGAATGAGAGAGAGAGACTGACTGGAAAAATGAGAGAAAGAGACTGACTGGAAGAATGAGAGAGAGAGAGACTGACAGGAAGAATGAGAGAGAGAGACTGACTGGAAGAATGAGAGAGAGAGACTGACAGGAAGAATGAGAGAGAGAGACTGACAGGAAGAATGAGAGAGAGAGACTGACAGAAAGACTGGGAGAGAGAGAGACTGACAGGAAGAATGAGAGAGAGATTGGCAGGAAAATTGGGAGAGACTGACAGGAAGACTAGGAGAGAGAGAGAGAGACTGACAGGAAGACTGGGAGAGAGAATGGCAAAAAGATTGAGAGAGAGATTGACAGGAAGACTGGGAGAGAGAGAGACTGACAGGAAGACTGGGAGAGAGATTGGCAGGAAAATTGGGAGAGACTGACAGGAAGACTAGGAGAGAGAGAGTGACAGGCAGAGTGGGAGAGAGATTGGCAGGAAGACTGGGAGAGAGATTGGCAGGAAGACTGGGAGAGAGATACTGACAGAAAGACTGAAAGAGAGATTGGCAGGAAGATTGGGAGAGAGACTGGCAGGAAGACTGGGAGAGAGATTTTCAGTAAGACTGGGAGAGAGATTGGCAGGAAGACTGGGAGAGAGATTGGCAGGAAGACTGGGAGAGAGAGACTGACAGGAAGACTGAAAGAGAGATTGGCAGCAAGATTGGGAGAGAGACTGGCAGGAAGACTGGGAGAGAAAGACTGACAGGAAGACTGGGAGAGAGAGAGACTGACAGGAAGACTGGGAGAGAGAGAGACTGGCAGGAAGACTGGGAGAGAGAGAGACTGACAGGAAGACTGGGAATAGAGACTGACAGGAAGAATGAGAGAGAGAGAGAGACTGGCAGGAAGACTGGGAGGAAGGCTGGGAGAGAGAGATTGGCAGGAAGACTGGGAGAGAGAGAGACTGACAGGAAGACTGGGAGAGAGAGTGACTGACAGGAAGACTGGGAGTAAGAGTGACTGGCAGGAAGACTGGGAGAGAGAGAGACTGGCAGGAAGACTGGGAGAGAGATTGGCAGGAAATTTGGGAGAGACTGACAGGAAGACTAGGAGAGAGAGACTGACAGGCAGACTGGGAGAGAGATTGGCAGGAAGACTGGGAGAGAGATTGGCAGGAAGACTGGGAGAGAGATACTGACAGGAAGACTGAAAGAGAGATTGGCAGGAAGATTGGGAGAGAGACTGGCAGGAAGACTGGGAGAGAGATTTTCAGTAAGACTGGGAGAGAGATTGGCAGGAAGACTGGGAGAGAGATTGGCAGGAAGACTGGGAGAGAGAGAGACTGACAGGAAGACTGAAAGAGAGATTGGCAGCAAGATTGGGAGAGAGACTGGCAGGAAGACTGGGAGAGAAAGACTGACAGGAAGACTGGGAGAGAGAGAGACTGACAGGAAGACTGGGAGAGAGAGAGACTGGCAGGAAGACTGGGAGAGAGAGAGACTGACAGGAAGACTGGGAATAGAGACTGACAGGAAGAATGAGAGAGAGAGAGAGACTGGCAGGAAGACTGGGAGGAAGGCTGAGAGATAGAGATTGGCAGGAAGACTGGGAGAGAGAGAGACTGACAGGAAGACTGGGAGAGAAAGAGACTGGCAGGAAGACTGGGAGAGAGAGAGACTGACAGGAAGACTGGGAAAGAGACTGGTAGGAATACTGGGAGAAAGACTGGCAGAAAGAATGGGAGAGAGAGAGACTGACAGGAAGAATGGGAGAGAGAGAGACTGACAGGAAAACTGGGAGAGAGAGAGAGACTTGCAGGAAGACTGGGAGAGAGACTGACAGGAAGACTGGGAGAGAGACTGGCAGGAACATTTGAAGAGAGAGACTGGCAGGAAGACTGAGAGGAAGACTTAGAGAGAGAGATTGGCAGGAAGACTGAGAGAGAGATTGGCAGGAAGACTGGGAGAGAGAGAATGGCAGGAAGACTGGGAGAGAGAGAATGGCAGGAAGAATGGGAGAGAGAGAGACTGGCAGGAAGACTGGGAGAGAGAGAGACTGGCAGGAAGACTGAGAGAGAGATTGGCAGGAAGACTGGGAGAGAGAGATTGGCAGGAAAAACTGAGAGAGAGATTGGCAGGAAGACTGGGAGAGAGAGATTGGCAGGAAGACTGGGAGAGAGATTGGCAGGAAGACTGGGAGAGAGAGTGAACGGAAGAATGAGAGACAGACTGATAGGAAGACTGGGAGAGAGAGTGAACGGAAGAATGAGAGAGAGAGACTGACAGGAAGAATGAGAGAGAGAGACTGACAGGAAGAATGAGAGAGAGAGACTGACAGGAAGAATGAGAGAGAGAGACTGACTGGAAGAATGAGAGAGAGAGACTGACAGGAAGAATGAGAGAGAGAGACTGACTGGAAAAATGAGAGAAAGAGACTGACTGGAAGAATGAGAGAGAGAGAGACTGACAGGAAGAATGAGAGAGAGAGACTGACTGGAAGAATGAGAGAGAGAGACTGACAGGAAGAATGAGAGAGAGAGACTGACAGGAAGAATGAGAGAGAGAGACTGACAGAAAGACTGGGAGAGAGAGAGACTGACAGGAAGAATGAGAGAGAGATTGGCAGGAAAATTGGGAGAGACTGACAGGAAGACTAGGAGAGAGAGAGAGAGACTGACAGGAAGACTGGGAGAGAGAATGGCAGAAAGATTGAGAGAGAGATTGACAGGAAGACTGGGAGAGAGAGAGACTGACAGGAAGACTGGGAGAGAGATTGGCAGGAAAATTGGGAGAGACTGACAGGAAGACTAGGAGAGAAAGAGGGACAGGCAGAGTGGGAGAGAGATTGGCAGGAAGACTGGGAGAGAGATTGGCAGGAAGACTGGGAGAGAGATACTGACAGGAAGACTGAAAGAGAGATTGGCAGGAAGATTGGGAGAGAGACTGGCAGGAAGACTGGGAGAGAGATTTTCAGTAAGACTGGGAGAGAGATTGGTAGGAAGACTGGGAGAGAGATTGGCAGGAAGACTGGGAGAGAGAGACTGACAGGAAGACTGAAAGAGAGATTGGCAGCAAGATTGGGAGAGAGACTGGCAGGAAGACTGGGAGAGAAAGACTGACAGGAAGACTGGGAGAGAGAGAGACTGACAGGAAGACTGGGAGAGAGAGAGACTGGCAGGAAGACTGGGAGAGAGAGAGACTGACAGGAAGACTGGGAATAGAGACTGACAGGAAGAATGAGAGAGAGAGAGACTGGCAGGAAGACTGGGAGGAAGGCTGGGAGAGAGAGATTGGCAGGAAGACTGGGAGAGAGAGAGACTGACAGGAAGACTGGGAGAGAGAGTGACTGACAGGAAGACTGGGAGTAAGAGTGACTGGCAGGAAGACTGGGAGAGAGAGAGACTGGCAGGAAGACTGGGAGAGAGATTTGCAGGAAATTTGGGAGAGACTGACAGGAAGACTAGGAGAGAGAGACTGACAGGCAGACTGGGAGAGAGATTGGCAGGAAGACTGGGAGAGAGATTGGCAGGAAGACTGGGAGAGAGATACTGACAGGAAGACTGAAAGAGAGATTGGCAGGAAGATTGGGAGAGAGACTGGCAGGAAGACTGGGAGAGAGATTTTCAGTAAGACTGGGAGAGAGATTGGCAGGAAGACTGGGAGAGAGATTGGCAGGAAGACTGGGAGAGAGAGAGACTGACAGGAAGACTGAAAGAGAGATTGGCAGCAAGATTGGGAGAGAGACTGGCAGGAAGACTGGGAGAGAAAGACTGACAGGAAGACTGGGAGAGAGAGAGACTGACAGGAAGACTGGGAGAGAGAGAGACTGGCAGGAAGACTGGGAGAGAGAGAGACTGACAGGAAGACTGGGAATAGAGACTGACAGGAAGAATGAGAGAGAGAGAGAGACTGGCAGGAAGACTGGGAGGAAGGCTGGGAGAGAGAGATTGGCAGGAAGACTGGGAGAGAGAGAGACTGACAGGAAGACTGGGAGAGAGAGAGAGACTGGCAGGAAGACTGGGAGAGAGAGAGACTGACAGGAAGACTGGGAAAGAGACTGGTAGGAATACTGGGAGAAAGACTGGCAGAAAGAATGGGAGAGAGAGAGACTGACAGGAAGAATGGGAGAGAGAGAGACTGACAGGAAAACTGGGAGAGAGAGAGAGACTTGCAGGAAGACTGGGAGAGAGAGACTGACAGGAAGACTGGGAGAGAGAGACTGGCAGGAAGACTGGGAGAGAGAGAGACTGGCAGTAAGACTGGGAGAGAGAGAGACTGACAGGAAGAGTGGGAGAGAGACTGACAGGAAGACTGGGAGAGAGACTGACAGGAAGACTGGGAGAGAGACTGGCAGGAACATTTGAAGAGAGAGACTGGCAGGAAGACTGAGAGGAAGACTGAGAGAGAGAGATTGGCAGGAAGACTGAGAGAGAGATTGGCAGGAAGACTGGGAGAGAGAGAATGGCAGGAAGACCGGGAGAGAGAGAATGGCAGGAAGAATGGGAGAGAGAGAGACTGGCAGGAAGACTGGGAGAGAGAGAGACTGGCAGGAAGACTGAGAGATAGATTGGCAGGAAGACTGGGAGAGAGAGATTGGCAGCAAATTCTGAGAGAGAGATTGGCAGGAAGACTGGGAGAGAGAGATTGGCAGGAAGACTGGGAGAGAGATTGGCAGGAAGACTGGGAGAGAGAGTGAACGGAAGAATGAGAGACAGACTGATAGGAAGACTGGGAGAGAGAGTGAACGGAAGAATGAGAGAGAGAGACTGACAGGAAGAATGAGAGAGAGAGACTGACAGGAAGAATGAGAGAGAGAGACTGACAGGAAGAATGAGAGAGAGAGACTGACTGGAAGAATGAGAGAGAGAGACTGACAGGAAGAATGAGAGAGAGAGACTGACTGGAAAAATGAGAGAGAGAGACTGACTGGAAGAATGAGAGAGAGAGACTGACAGGAAGAATGAGAGAGAGAGACTGACTGGAAGAATGAGAGAGAGAGACTGACAGGAAGAATGAGAGAGAGAGACTGACAGGAAGAATGAGAGAGAGAGACTGACAGGAAGACTGGGAGAGAGAGAGACTGACTGGAAGAATGAGAGAGAGAGAGACTGACAGGAAGACTGGGAGAGAGACTGCCAGGAAGACTGGGAGAGAGAGTGAACGGAATAATGAGAGACAGACTGACAGGAAGACTGGGAGAGAGAGTGAACGGAAGAATGAGAGAGAGAGACTGACTGGAAGAATGAGAAAGAGAGACTGACAGGAAGAATGAGAGAGAGACTGGCAGGAAGAATGAGAGAGAGACTTGCAGAAAGACTGGGAGAGAGAGACTGACAGGAAGAATGAGAGAGAGAGACTGACAGGAAGAATGAGAGAGAGAGACTGACAGGAAGAATGAGAGAGAGAGACTGACTGGAAGAATGAGAGAGAGATACTGACAGGAAGAATGAGAGAGAGAGACTGACTGGAAGAATGAGAGAGAGACTGACAGGAAGAATGAGAGAGAGAGACTGAATGGAAGAATGAGAGAGAGAGACTGACTGGAAGAATGAGAGAGAGAGACTGACAGGAAGAATGAGAGAGAGAGACTGACTGGAAGAATGAGAGAGAGAGACTGACTGGAAGAATGAGAGAGAGAGACTGATAGGAAGAATGAGAGAGAGAGACTGACTGGAAGAATGAGAGAGAGAGACTGACAGGAAGAATGAGAGAGAGAGACTGAAAGGAAGAATGAGAAAGAGAGACTGACTGGAAGAATAAGAGAGAGAGAGACTGACTGGAAGAATGAGAGAGAGAGACTGACAGGAAGAATGAGAGAGAGACTGGCAGGAAAAATAAGAGAGAGAGACTGACTGGAAGAATGAGAGAGAGAGACTGACTGGAAAAAGGAGAGAGAGAGACTGACAGGAAGAATGAGAGAGAGACTGGCAGGAAAAATGAGAGAGACACTTACAGGAAGACTGGGAGAGAGAGACTGGCAGAGAGACTGGGAGATAGAGACTGACAGGAAGAGTGGGAGAGAGAGACTGGCAGAGAGACTGGCAGGAAAACTGGGAGAGAGAGAGACTGACAGGAAGACTGGGAGAGAGAGACTGACAGAAAGACTGGGAGAGAGACTGACAGGAAGAATGGGAGAGAGACTGGTAGGAAGACTGGGAGAGAGAGACTGACAGGAAGACTGGGAGAGAGAAAGACTGACAGGAAGACTGGGAGAGAGAGACTGGTAGGCAGACTGGGAGAGAGAGACTGACAGGAAGAGTGGGAGAGAGACTGGTAGGAAGACTGGGAGAGAGACTGGTAGAAAGACTGGGAGAGAGAGAGATACTGACAGGAAGAGTGGGAGAGAGACTGGTAGAAAGACTGGGAGAGAGAGAGACTGGTAGGAAGACTGGGAGAGAGAGAGATTGAAAGGAAGACTGGGAGAGAGACTGACAGGAAGAGTGGGAGAGAGACTGGTAGGAAGACTGGGAGAGAGAGAGACTGACAGGAAGACTGAGACAGCAAGACTGGCAGGAAGACTGGGAGAGAGACTGAGAGGAAGACTGGGAGAGAGACTGACAGGAAGACTGAGAGAGAGAGAGAGACTGACAGGAAGACTGGGAGAGAGACTGACAGGAAGACTGGGAGAGAGAGAGACTGACAGGAAGACTGGGAGAGAGACTGACAGGAAGAGTGGGAGAGAGAGAGACTGACAGGAAGACTGGGAGAGAGAGAGTGACTGACAGGAATACTGGGAGAGAGAGACTGGCAGGAAGACTGGGAGAGAGACTGACAGGAAGACTGGGAGAGAGCGAGACTGACAGGAAGACTGGGAGAGAGAGACTGGCAGGAAGACTGGGAGAGAGACTGACAGGAAGACTGGGAGAGAGAGAGAGACTGTCAGGAAGACTGGGAGAGAGACTGACAGGAAGACTGGGAGAGAGACTGACAGGAAGACTGAGACAGCAAGACTGGGAGAGAGAGAGACTGACAGGATGACTGGGAGAGAGATTGGCAGAAAGATTGGCAGAAAGATTGGGAGAGAGATTGACAGGAAGACTGGGAGAGAGAGAGACTGACAGGAAGACTGGGAGAGAGATTGGCAGGAAAATTGGGAGAGAGACTGACAGGAAGACTGGGAGAGAGAGAGACTGACAGGAAGACGGGGAGAGAGATTGGCAGGAAGATTGGGAGAGAGAATTGGAGAGAGATTGGCAGGAAGACTGGGAGAGAGATACTGACAGGAAGACTGAAAGAGAGATTGGCAGGAAGATTGGGAGAGAGACTGGCAGGAAGACTGGGAGAGAGATTGGCAGGAAGACTGGGAGAGAATTTGGCAGGAAGACTGGGAGAGAGATTGGCAGGAAGACTGGAAGAGAGAGACTGACAGGAAGACTGGGAGAGAGAGAGACTGGCAGGAAGACTGGGAGAGAGACTGACAGGAAGAATGAGAGAGAGATTGGCAGGAAGACTGGGAGAGAGATTGGCAGGAAGACTGGGAGAGAGATTGGCAGGAAGACTGGGAGAGAGATTGGCAGGAAGACTGGGAGAGAGATTGGCAGGACGACTGGGAGAGAGAGACTGACAGTAAGACTGAAAGAGAGATTGGCAGGAAGATTGGGAGAGAGACTGGCAGGAAGACTGGGAGAGAAAGACTGACAGGAAGACTGGGAGAGAGAGAGACTGACAGAAAGCCTGGGAGAGAGATTGACAAGAAGAATGAGAGAGAGAGAGAGACTGGCAGGAAGACTGGGAGGAAGACTGGGAGAGAGAGATTGGCAGGAAGACTGCGAGAGAGAGAATGGCAGGAAGACGGGGAGAGAGACTGGTAGGAAGACTGGGAGAGAGAGAGACTGGCAGAAAGACTGGGAGAGAGAGAGACTGGCAGGAAGACTGGGAGAGAGAGATACTGACAGAAAGACTGGGGAGAGACTGGTAGGAAGACTGGGAGAGAGAGAGTGGCAGGAAGACTGGGAGAGAGAGACTGACAGGAAGACTGGGAGAGAGAGAGACTGACAGGAAGACTGGGAGAGAGAGAGATTGACAGGAAGACTGGGAGAGAGAGAGACTGGCAGGAAGACTGGGAGAGAGACTGACAGGAAGACTGGGAGAGAGCGAGACTAACAGGAAGACTGAGAGAGAGAGACTGGCAGAAAGACTGGGACAGAGAGACTGACAGGAAGACTGGGAGAGAGAGAGACTGACAGGAAGACTGGGAGAGAGACTGACAGGAAGACTGGGAGAGAGACTGACAGGAAGACTGAGACAGCAAGACTGGGAGAGAGAGAGACTGACAGGAAGACTGAAAGAGAGATTGACAGGAAGACTGGGAGAGAGATTTGCAGGAAGACTGGAGAGAGATTGGCAGGAAGACTGGGAGAGAGATACTGACAGGAAGACTGAAAGAGAGATTGACAGGAAGATTGAGAGAGAGACTGGCAGGAAGACTGGGAGAGAGATTGGCAGGAAGACTGGGAGAGAGATTTGCAGGAAGACAGGGAGAGAGATTGGCAGGAAGACTGGGAGAGAGAGACTGACAGGAAGACTGGGAGAGAGAGAGACTGGCAGGAAGACTGGGAGAGAGACTGACAGGAAGAATGAGAGAGAGAGACTGGCAGGAAGACTGGGAGAGAGAGATACTGACAGAAAGACTGCGAGTGAGAATGGTAGGAAGACTGGGAGAGAGAGACTGGCAGGAAGACTGGGAGAGAGAGACTGACAGGAAGACTGGGAGAGAGAGAGACTGACAGGATGACTGGGAGAGAGAGAGACTGACAGGAAGACTGGGAGAGAGAGAGACTGGCAGGAAGACTGGGAGAGAGACTGACAGGAAGACTGGGAGAGAGCGAGATTGGCAGGAAGACTGAGAGAGAGATTGGCAGGAAGACTGGGAGAGAGAGACTGGCAGGAAGACTGGGAGAGAGAGATACTGACAGAAAGACTGGGAGAGAGACTGGTAGGAAGACTGGGAGAGAGAGACTGGCAGGAAGACTGGGAGAGAGAGACTGACAGGAAGACTGGGAGAGAGAGAGAGTGACAGGAAGACTGGGATAGAGAGAGACTGACAGGAAGACTGGGAGAGAAAGAGACTGGCAGGAAGACTGGGAGAGAGACTGACAGGAAGACTGGGAGAGAGCGAGACTAACAGGAAGACTGAGAGAGAGAGACTGGCAGGAAGACTGGGAGAGAGACTGACAGGAAGACTGGGAGAGAGAGAGACTGACAAGAAGACTGGGAGAGAGACTGACAGGAAGACTGGGAGAGAGACTGACAGGAAGACTGAGACAGCAAGACTGGGAGAGAGAGAGACTGACAGGAAGACTGGGAGAGAGATTGGCAGGAAGACTGGGAGAGAGACTGACAGGAAGACTGGGAGAGAGAGAGACTGACAAGAAGACTGGGAGAGAGACTGACAGGAAGACTGGGAGAGAGAGAAACTGACAGGAAGACTGGGAGAGAGATTTGCAGGAAGACTGGAGAGAGATTGGCAGGAAGACTGGGAGAGAGATACTGACAGGAAGACTGAAAGAGAGATTGGCAGGAAGATTGGGAGAGAGACTGGCAGGAACACTGGGAGAGAGATTGGCAGGAAGACTGGGAGAGAGATTGGCAGGAAGACAGGGAGAGAGATTGGCAGGAAGACTGGGAGAGAGAGACTGACAGGAAGATTGGGAGAGAGAGACTGGCAGGAAGACTGGGAGAGAGACTGACAGGAAGAATGAGAAAGAGATTGGCAGGAAGACTGGGAGAGACATTGGCAGGAAGACTGGGAGAGAGATTGGCAGGAAGACTGGGAGAGAGAGAGACTGGCAGGAAGACTGGGAGAGAGAGATACTGACAGAAAGACTGGGAGAGAGACTGGTAGGAAGACTGGGAGAGAGACTGGCAGGAAGACTGGGAGAGAGAGACTGACAGGAAGACTGGGAGAGAGAGAGACTGACAGGAAGACTGGGAGAGAGAGCGACTGACAGGAAGACTGGGAGAGAGAGAGACTGGCAGGAAGACTGGGAGAGAGACTGACAGGAAGACTGGGAGAGAGCGAGACTGACAGGAAGACTGAGAGAGAGACTGGCAGGAAGACTGGGAGAGAGACTAACAGGAAGACTGGGAGAGAGAGAGACTGACAGGAAGACTGGGAGAGAGACTGACAGGAAGACTGAGACAGCAAGACTGGGAGAGAGAGAGACTGACAGGAAGACTGGGAGAGAGATTGGCAGAAAGATTGGGAGAGAGATTGACAGGAAGACTGGGAGAGAGAGAGAGACTGACAGGAAGACTGGGAGAGAGATTGGCAGGAAAATTGGGAGAGAGACTGACAGGAAGACTGGGAGAGAGAGAGACTGACAGGAAGACTGGGAGAGAGATTGGCAGGAAGACTGGAAGGAGATACTGACAGGAAGACTGAAAGAGAGATTGGCAGGAAGACTGGGAGAGGGACTGACAGGAAGAATGAGAGAGAGATTGGCAGAAAGACTGGGAGAGACATTGGCAGGAAGACTGGGAGAGAGATTGGCAGGAAGACTGGGAGAGAGATTGGCAGGAAGACTGGGAGAGAGATTGGCAGGAAGACTGGGAGAGAGAGACTGACAGGAAGACTGAAAGAGAGATTGGCAGGAAGATTGGGAGAGAGACTGGCAGGAAGACTGGGAGAGAAAGACTGACAGGCAGACTGGGAGAGAGAGAGACTGACAGGAAGACTGGGAGAGATAGAGATTGGCAGGAAGACTGGGAGAGAGAAAGACTGACAGGAGGACTGGGAGAGAGACTGACATGAAGAATGAGAGAGAGAGAGACTGGCAGGAAGACTGGGAGGAAGACTGGGAGAGAGAGAGAGACTGACAGGAAGACTGGGAGAGAGAGAGAGTGACAGGAAGACTGGGAATAAGAGATACTGGCAGGAAGACTGGGAGAGAGAGAGTCTGGCAGGAAGACTGGGAGAGAGAGAGACTGACAGGAAGACTGGGAGAGAGACTGGTAGGAAGACTGGGAGAGAGAGACTGGCAGGAAGACTGGGAGAGAGATACTGACAGGAAGACTGGGAGAGAGAGAGACTGACAGGAAGACTGGCAGAGAGAGAGACTGACAGGAAGACTGGGAGAGAGAGACTGGCAGGAAGAATGGGAGAGAGAGAGACTGGCAGGAAGACTGGGACAGAGATAGACTGACAGGAAGACTGGGAGAGAGAGAGAGACTGGCAGGAAGACTGGGAGAGAGAGAGTGGAAGGAAGACTGGGAGAGAGAGAGACTGACAGGAAGACTGGGAGAGAGACTGGTAGGAAGACTGGGAGAGAGACTGACAGGAAGACTGGGACAGAGACTGACAGGAAGACTGGGAGAGAGACTGACAGGAAGACTGGGAGAGAGACTGGCAGGAACATTTTAAGAGAGAGACTGGCAGGAAGACTGAGAGGAAGATTGGGAGAGAGAGATTGGCAGGAAGACTGAGAGAGAGATTGGCAGGAAGACTGGGAGAGAGTGAATGGCAGGAAGACTGGGAGAGAGAGAATGGCAGGAAGACTGGGAGAGAGACTGACAGGAAGACTGGGAGAGAGCGAGACTGACAGGAAGACTGAGAGAGAGAGACTGACAGGAAGACTGGGAGAGAGACTGACAGGAAGACTGGGAGAGAGAGAGACTGACAGGAAGACTGGGAGAGAGACTGACAGGAAGACTGGGAGAGAGACTGACAGGAAGACTGAGACAGCAAGACTGGGAGAGAGAGAGACTGACAGGAAGACTGGGAGAGAGATTTGCAGAAAGATTGGGAGAGAGATTGGCAGGAAGACTGGGAGAGAGATACTGACAGGAAGACTGAAAGAGAGATTGGCAGGAAGATTGGGAGAGAGACTGGCAGGAAGACTGGGAGAGAGATACTGACAGGAAGACTGAAAGAGAGATTGGCAGGAAGACTGGGAGAGAGAGAGAGAGAGACTGACAGGAAGACTGGGAGAGAGATTGGCAGGAAAATTGGGAGAGAGACTGACAGGAAGACTGGGAGAGAGAGAGACTGACAGGAAGACTGGGAGAGAGATTGGCAGGAAGACTGGGAGAGAGATTGGCAGGAAGACTGGGAGAGAGATACTGACAGGAAGACTGAAAGAGAGATTGGCAGGAAGATTGGGAGAGAGACTGGCAGGAAGACTGGGAGAGAGATTTGCAGGAAGACTTGGAGAGAGATTGGCAGGAAGACTTGGAGAGAGATTGGCAGGAAGACTGGCAGAGAGAGACTGACAGGAAGACTGAGAGAGAGAGACTGGCAGGAAGACTGGGAGAGAGACTGACAGGAAGAATGAGAGAGAGATTGGCAGGAAGATTGGGAGAGACATTGGCAGGAAGACTGGGAGAGAGATTGGCAGGAAGACTGGGAGAGAGATTGGCAGGAAGACTGGTAAGAGATTGGCAGGAAGACTGGGAGAGAGAGACTGACAGGAAGACTGAAAGAGAGATTGGCAGGAAGATTGGGAGAGAGAATGGCAGGAAGACTGGGAGAAAAAGACTGACAGGAAGACTGGGAGAGAGAGAGACTGACAGGAAGACTGGGAGAGAGAGAGACTGGCAGGAAGACTGGGAGAGAGAGAGACTGACAGGAAGACTGGGAGAGAGACTGACAGGAAGAATGAGAGAGAGAGAGACTGGCAGGAAGACTGGGAGGAAGACTGGGAGAGAGAGATTGGCAGGAAGACTGGGAGAGAGAGAATGGCAGGAAGACGGGGAGAGAGACTGGTAGGAAGACTGGGAGAGAGAGAGACTGACAGGAAGACTGGGAGAGAGAGACTGACAGGAAGACTGGGAGTAAGAGAGACTGGCAGGAAGACTGGGAGAGAGATAGACTGGCAGGAAGACTGGGAGAGAAAGAGAGACTAACAGGAAGACTGGGAGAGAGACTGGTAGGAAGACTGGGAGAGAGAGACTGGCAGGAAGACTGGGAGATAGAAACTGACAGGAAGACTGGGAGAGAGAGAGACTGACAGGAAGACTGGGAGAGAGAGAGACTGACAGGAAGACTGAGAGGAAGACTGGGAGAGAGATATTGGCAGGAAGACTGAGAGAGAGATTGGCAGGAAGACTGGGAGAGAGAGAATGGCAGGAAGACTGGGAGAGAGAGAATTGCAGGAAGACTGGGAGAGAGAGAGACTGGCAGGAAGACTGGGAGAGAGAGAGAATGGCAGGAAGACTGAGAGAGAGATTGGCAGGAAGACTGGGAGAGAGAGAGACTGACAGGAAGACTGGGACAGAGAGAGACTGACAGGAAGACTGGGAGAGAGAGAGACTGGCAGGAAGACTGGGAGAGAGAGAGACTGACAGGAAGACTGGGAGAGAGAGAGACTGACAGGAAGACTGGGAGAGAGACTGGTAGGAAGACTGGGAGAGAGACTGACAGGAAGACTGGGAGAGAGACTGACAGGAAGACTGGGAGAGAGACTGGCAGGAACATTTGAAGAGAGAGACTGGCAGGAAGACTGAGAGGAAGACTGGGAGAGAGAGATTGGCAGGAAGACTGAGAGAGAGATTGGCAGGAAGACTGGGAGAGAGAGAATGGCAGGAAGAGTGAGAGAGAGAGAATGGCAGGAAGACTGGGAGAGAGAGAGACTGGCAGGAAGACTGGGAGAGAGAGAGAATGGCAGGAAGACTGAGAGAGAGATTGGCAGGAAGACTGGGAGAGAGAGATTGGCAGGAGGACTGGGAGAGAGATTGGCAGGAAGACTGGGAGAGAGATTTGCAGGAAGACTGGGAGAGAGAGAGACTGACAGGAAGACTGGGAGAGAGAGAGACTGGCAGGAAGACTGAGAAATAGACTGGCAGGAAGACTGAGAGAGTGAGAGAGAGAGAAAGAGAGAGACAGGAAGTAAGAAAGTTTACAGGGTGATTGTCCCATCATACACCTCCAGTTTGGCCATTCGCGCTCAATGGGTGCTTATGATGGACACCTGTGAAGAAAACATTGTTTCTGAACAGACTAATTTGTAACTGATAGAAGACTTCGAAAAGTGACAGTGGTACAGAGAATGTAAAGGAAAGATTTGCAGATTACTAAGGATGAAGAAGAAATCAGTAAACACTGCTACGTCGTATGGAACATTCTATTTATAAACAGGGAAGAAAGATGGCACATACACATCCAAATGTCAGATCGAGATAGTGCAGTGACACATACACATCTTAATCTCATATTGAGATGGTGCAGTGACACATACACACCCAATGTCACATCGAGATGGTGCAGTGACACATAGACATTATAATGTCACATCGAGATGGTGCAGTGACACATAGACATTATAATGTCACATCGAGATGGATCAGTGACACATACACATCCAATGTCACATCGAGATGGTGCAGTGACACATATACATTATAATGTCACATCGAGATGATGAAGAGACACATACACATCCGAATGTTACACCGAGATTGTGCAGTGTGTACTGCTATCTATTTATAAATACATACAACACATAAATAGGTTATGTCACATATTTTTTATATTTCGATATTTCTCTTATCTGTCGGTAGATGTTTGTCGACATAATTAATGGTGCTGAACAAGAAATATTCGTAGCTCACAGACTCTCTGTACCAGACCTGCTAGCTACTGTTATGTTGTTGACGATATTTGTGCTGGACAAGACATTATTATCTCAAAGATGTTCTGCACTAGTTCCGCTAGCCGTCGTTATGTTGTTAGCAGTATTTCTATTTCTTTTATTTTTCAGCATACTCTATATTTGTTTATTCCCTAAATTACTGTTTAAAAAATCGTCAGACCATGTCTGCTTGACGTGTAGCACATGTCTTCAAGAAACACACGTCAAGTCCTCTTGTTTGACTTTCATCTGTTTGAGCTACCTCTACCTGTGTGTTATTTATCCATTGTATGTGTATCCTGCGCTCTCCTGTCCATACTTGTTTTGATGTTCCTATTCCTCTCTTATCATAATTAGCTTGACTAATTTTCAAATGATGTCTTTTGTTTCATTTGCCGTCGATTACAAAACATTTTCTTAGTGGTCTAGCTACTAAGTTGTTGTCAAATTGTTCTTTATGCATGCGCACATGGAAAACAAAACAAAATTGAAGTTACTTGTCATTTTATTCCGACTGCTACTGCGCACTGAAAGCAAAGCAAAGATTAGTAACACATCAAATCTTCTTCGCATATTGTAGAAGACCTCTTATGAAAGTGCTGGACATGAATATTGTAACCTCATTCTGTTTAGACGAACATATATAGGACAGTCAATTAAAGGTAACAATTCAATTCCACCATCCAAGAAAGAAGAAAGTCTTCTGTCAAGAGGTCTCGAGTTACAACGTAGAGAAAACGTCAGGCAATTTGCATTGCTAATTGACTAACTTTCTTCAATAAAAATCTCAAGAGTTTGTAGCGAGAATGTGTGTGTGTGATGTACGTACAAAGCACGCTGCACATATGGCAGTAGGGTTGAGAATATATAACAATGATATCCTACGATTAGTTGCAAAAAACGTTGAAAGGAGTGGAAAAGAAAAAAAAATTGCTACATGGAAAAACGCACAGCACACCGAAGGAGGAGCATATCATAGAAAATGCGTGGCCATAAAGCTATTAAGATGAAATATGGTTGCAGTGTAACAACACGATCTGTCTATGCGCCTGTATTGGAATACGTGGGGGGAAAATACGCAAACAAGGATACATTCCGTTTTAAATGATTAAATAGAAAAACGAATATCGTATGTGTATATTGCAAGTCGGACAAGCTGGCTGACAGAAGTGTACAGGAGAAGTGTATTTTATTCTAACATGCTTCAATGAGTTTGACCTATTTTCGTCTGTGTAAAAACTGCTCACTTAGACATCGCTAACTTTTTTCTGCTACAACTTTCATTGGTAGTGTCGGCAATATAGGATACACGAGTGTATAAAAAGATCAGATTGATGGCAAACTAGAGACAGATGTATGGGCTAGCTGGCGGTGTTACACTATTAGCTCAAGAAGAAGGCACATCAGTTCGACTTGACCGCAAAGTGGTGTCCTGGCCAGCATTAGAGTAATCACCGCTGTCGTGTTGGTCACCATCAATCGTATGTGTTATCTCCGTTGATGGTTCCAACACTCTCGACACTAAACCTCCGCTGCCTTGCGTCTATATCCACTTGTGGGATAGTCTTTGGGAGTTAACCCCAAAAAACAAATCAGGAGCTGAAGACCCTTAGGCAGTCTGCCATTGTACTCAAAGCGTATGACAAGTCATGCGACGTATCCGGTGCCAAGTAGTCTTGACCTATAATTTCTTGGATACACCAGCAGCGTAGAGAGGGAGGCCCTACTGAAGCGGTTCTCGCTTCAATGTGCCCAGGCAGACGCTATAGAGAGATCACGTCAGCACCGCGTCTTAAAGTCGACACATCATGTACTGCAATAAGAGGATGAACTTTTTCATTTGTTTCCACTGGGCAGAAACAAAGCGCCCAAGGAACATGTTCAAGTCCAGCGTCAGCTTCTCCGTCTCAATGAGCTCGAGATACCCAGAGGAAAAATCTAATTAGTGGTCTTTAAGTCAGGCACCACAGATCTGTCAGAAATCAACCCAAAGCAAGGACGCCTACAGTGAAGCTTGGCTGTTGCAACGCACGTATCATGACGACGGGTATTACAGAAGACCTCCAGGCGATAAATGATGTAAAGAAAAGCAGAGCATGAGAGAACATGGCGTCGGTTTTTGCCCCAAGAACCTACTTCCAGGAATGACAGAGACATATCAAAAGGACACAGAAAGATTACCACTTCGTCTTCATACATCAGATGCCACCGTAAATATGATCAGCGTGTGCTTGGCGCCACTACTGGCTCCAACACTTGGCGCCACTAGTCCCTCCTACTCTCGGCGCCACTAGTGATTCCCACACTTGGCGCCACTAGTCCCTCATACACTTGGTGCCACTAGTGACTCCTACATTGGCGCTACTAGTGATTCCTACACTTGGCGCTACTAGTAACTCCTACATTTGGCGCTACTAGTGACTCCTTCCCTTGGCGCCACTAGTGACTCCTACATTGGCGCTACTAGTGATTCCTACATTTGGCGCTACTAGTGACTCCTATATTTGGCACTACTAGTGACTCCCACATTTGGCGCTACTAGTCACTCCTACACTTGGCGCTACTAGTGACTCCTACATTTGGCGCTACTAGTGACACCTACACTTGGCGCTACTAGTGACTCCTACATTTGGCTCCACTGGTGACACCTCACTTGGCGCTACTAGTGACTTCTACCCTTGGCGCTACTAGTGACTCCTATATTTGGCCCCACTAGTGTCTCCTACACTTGGTGCTACTAGTTACTCCTATATTTGGCGCCACTAGTGACTACAAGCAAGAAATCTATCACTAAATTCACTCATCACAAGGAGCCACAGTCAGGAACACCTGATTCGACCGGTCTCTTTAACGCAAGGGTGGCCGCTGATTACGACTCCTGTCTATGTGTGTAGGAAAGTTAGGTGTCGGAAAGATGAACGAAAATGGACAGTATTGTAGATGTGTGCCTACAACGATCCATGCATCACAAACACTTGTCTTTCAAACGAAGCCCAAGCACAAAGTATCCTGGAGACATCCTCGTTCTAGAGATTGGGAACAGCTTTACCTGATCATCACTAGATGGTCTGAACTGCAACATGTTTTACAAAATCGCGCGTTTCACAGTGCAGTCTCCGATATTGACTACTCACTAGTTCGCTGGAAAATGAGCTTCCAGCCTAACAAGATCAACCGTGCGGGACCAGTGGGTAAATGCCGCACAGACAGAAATAACAAATCACACTGATAGAGTTAAAGAATTCACAAAATCCCTCTGTAAATTACTGGAAGCAGTGCACTAAGGGAAGAGCTTCAGAAAGGCGGGAACACGTCAGAAGGTTAATACACACCACAGCCTTGGCGGTCTTTTGAAAAAAGACAACAAGCAGAAGTGGCTGGTTTGAGGACTAGCCATTGAAAAGCGCAAATCTACTCATCTGGAGTTCAAGATTTGCCTGGACAGTACGACGTTGAAAGTTTACAAATCCGAAAAGAGTACATTACATTGACTGGAATGGAATTGTGCAAATGTAGGCATATTTCAACTCTGTAAGTCCATAAAGTCGGCAGCAGACTCTAGTAACATCAGGGTAATGCACGAGGACATAAAGAAAGCATTTGGACTTACACGAAAGTCTACAGCGCCTCTGAAATCTGCGACAGGTGAGGTTATTCTGAACAGGAACATGCAAATGAAGAGATGGGCCAAACACTATTCAGTCTTGTACACCTCTATGAAGGTAGTAGCCGACCCTACTCTCAACGAAATTGATGTTCTGCAGGAATTGTCATAACTAGATGATAGATTGAGCACAGAAGGACTGTTAAAAGCTATTGAGGGCATGTCGGTGCGAAAGGTGCCCTGTAAGGATGGCATTCTAGCAGAAATCCTCATGTGCAGGGAAAACATCTTTTTTCAATACCTGTACGAGCATATCTTCCAGCGTTGGGATGAAGGGGCGGTATCACAGGACATGAATCTTCACACAAAAAAGAGGCGACGGGGGAGACTGCAACAATTACAGGTGGATATCCTCAACGCTCTAGGCAAAGTGTATGCTCAGCTAATCCTGAGCAGGTTGCGGAACCTAGCCAACAGGGTATACCCGGAGTCTCAGTGGCGTTTTGGCGCACAGCAGTCCACTGTTGATGTGGTATTATCACTGAGACAACTGCAAGAGAAATTCAGAAAACAACTCAAACCTCTTGTTCTGGACTTCATCGACCTCACTAAGGCACTCGACCTGGTAAATAGAGATAGTCTCTTAAAAGTATTGTCCAAAGTTTGCTGCCCACCTAAACTGCTAAGCATGATTTTGACGTGATCAAGAAAGGTTCAGTGCTGTACGACGGTCTATAATCTGACGTCTTTGACATTAACAGTGGAGAAACAAGATTGTGACCTGGCTCTGACCCTATTCGGCATTTTCTTTGCTATCTTGCTAAAACACGTCTTAGAATTGCTTCAGAAGGTGTCTTCCTGCATACTAGGTTAGTTAAGAGTTTATTCAGTCTAACCAAACATGCAAAAAGTAAAAGAAGGGAGCTTGTCATTCTGGATATATTTTTCGCAAACGATGCCGCAGTCGCCCACACTGAAGCCGACTTGCAGATCCTCATAATTTAGGTTAGTAAAATGCTGTGATCAGTTTGGACTCACCATCAAGACACGAGTGATGACTCTTCTTCTTCTTCTGCGTTCATTCTCAATCTCCCGCTACCAAGCCCTGAACAGGGCTTTGCAAGTAACAGGATGTAGTCTGGAGAACGGAATGCGTTGTGTCGATAGTTTACAGCTTGACTGCGATATTTGCACCTTTCGGTCCGACACATTCGTCTTCGGCAAGAGTGATGACTCAATTTTCAGATCCTCCCGACAATGTCTTGAGCAGTCACAATTTGAAGGTGGTAACTAATTTTAACTACCTCGGATCCCCCATCACCGACATACTTTCACTGGACGAAGAGCTACAGAAGAGATGGCAAGCGGCCTTAACATCATTTGCCAGGCTTTCACAGAAAGTGTGGGGTTACAACATGCTGACCATTTTCACAAAGGTTGCTGTGAACAGATCATGTGGGCTTATGTGCTTAGTACCTTACTCTGTACAAGTGAGACGTGGACCCTGTATGCTTCACGGGAAAACAAAGACTAAATGCTCTTAAAATGCACTGCTTGAAGTGAACATTTGGAATTTCATGGGGTGACAAAAAACTAGGTGTTGGATCATGCAAAACTTGCGAGTTTAGTTACGATCCTCCGCCATCGCAGCACAAGGTTGCAATGTCACGTGGGCAGAATGGAGGATGGACGAATTCCAAAAGATATCCTATGCGGAGAGTTAACATCGAGCAACTGTAACAAAGATAGACTCTGCCTCCGCTAAAAAGACGTTTGCAAGCGTGGCCTGAAAAACATGAACACCTCGAACTAGGAGAAACTTGCCAAACACAGACCTGGCCAGAGGCAGGCTTTGTGTGGTGGCTTGCAAGCAAGGGAAGCAAAATCGAGACTCCAAACATGTTCATCGAATGTATGGGCAACAACTGACTAGGACCACTCTAGCGAGAACTCAATTGTGTCTGGAGACTGACGTGATACCAAAAGTGATGCTAATAATAGAGCCACAAAATACACTTACAAAATGGGAATGATCATGACTCAGAATGATAACCGGACCTGCAAAGACCCTTGTACACCTCCACTCGGTGATCCTGAATAACAGGCTGAACCAGAGCAGACTGTCTAAGTAGAAGGGATCGAACAGGGAAGGCTAACCCGGTACTCAAAAATGCCTGTTGAATTCACATGTGTCGGACCGATAGGTATGTATCCAGGAAACGCACCTCAACAATAACCATAAATTCTCAATCAGAGGATACCAGACCTTCCGTCTAGATAGAGAAGGCCACAAAGGAGGGGTCCTGATACTGACCAGAAACTGCATACCGAGTAGCGCGGTATCTGTCAATCACACCGGACAAGCAGAAATTGTAGGAGTTGACATAATGGCTCAAGAGACGAAGCTCCGCATTTTCAATCTGTACGGACCACCAAATAGAGACCTATCGCTCTCGAGTATGGAGGTCAGAGACTCCAACTGCATAGTAGTTGGAGATTTCAACAGCCACTCGGAGAGATGGGGATACTCTGTCACAGACAGCAGAGGTGACGAAGTGGAAGATTGGGAGATAGATGCAAATCTCTCCCTAATCAATAGGCCGGAGGATAGCCCTAGCTTCTATTCAAGAACATGGCATACCACCTCGACTCCAGATTTGGCCTTCTCCACACAGGACATACACCATAAAATAGACCGCCAGGTGCTAAACCAACTGGCAGGTAGCGACCACAGGCCGATCAGGCTAACCATTGACATGGAAGTAGGCCCACAGGAAACAAAACCGCTCCCACGTTGGAATTACAAAGGAGCCGACTGGGACAGATTTGCAATCCTGACAGATGGGCTGTGTGAAACCATCAACACACGAAACACCAAAATGAAGCCCATGGTAGAGAGCCTAAGCAAGGCAATAATGCAAGCCGCCGCTGAAACCATCCCAAGAGGAGCTAGGAAAAACTATAAACCCTACTGGAATGATGAGTTACAGAAAGTGGAAGATGCAGTAACAAATGCTAGAAACATGGCAGAGCGAGAAAAACCCATGGAGGCAAACATCGCCCTCAAAGCCGCCGCGGCGAAGTACAAACACACTCTCAAGCAAACAGCAAGAGAAAGCTGGAAAAATAAAACGGAAAGTCTAAACCTGGACAAAGACGGGAACAAGCTATGGAAGCTAGTCAGAGCCATGAACGACGAAACCCCGTCAAATAAACAAATTACTATCAAGCAGAGCGAGAACTTGATCACAGGTAAGAAAGCCGCAAACGCCTTTGTCGATCACTATGCCAGAGCAAACCACATCGAGGTCCCTGCAGATAAGCATACAGACATTATCGAAGAGCTAAAGGGACACGAAAACATGAATACGGCTCCTGAAGAGCACATGATGGCCAAACTAACAATACGCGAAATGGAAGAGGCTATGAGAACACTAAAGAAAAGGAAATCTCCCGGAAAAGACGGGATAACAAACGAAATGCTGATGGGGCTGGGCCTAACAGCAAAGAAGAAACTGCTATCGGTCCTGAACCAAAGCTGGAAAAGGGGAATTGTACCACAGGCATGGAAAGATGCAATACTGGTACCAGTACCAAAAACAGGAAAGGACAAAACAGATCCAAATGGATACAGGCCCATAAGCCTATTGAGCTGTGTCGGCAAGCTGATGGAACGTATGATAAACACCAGACTGATGTGGCATCTGGAAGAAAAACGAATACTAATTCCACAGCAAGCCGGCTTTAGACAGCACAGATCCACTGAGGACCAGGTCATCCTCATAGCCCAGGAGATAGAAGATGCCTACCAGGCACAGAAACACACAGTAGCTGTTTGGGTGGATCTGGAAAAGGCATTTGACAAAGTCTGGAAAAATGGACTTAGAGTCAAGCTAAGAAGAAGTGATGTCTGTGGGAAGATGTACAAGTGGATCAACCACTACCTCAAACAAAGAACGGCCAGAGTCCAAGTACAAGGGTAGATGAGCAAAAAGGTGACACTCGAGCAGGGAGTACCCCAAGGAGGAGTATTGTCACCCACACTCTTCCTGGTATATATAAACGATATTACAGAGAATATACCAAGAAGAGTCCATAGCTCAATGTTTGCAGACGATCTGGCTATGTGGACCTCTGAAAAGAATCTCACCATAGCAAGAAATCGGATGCAGACGGCCCTAACATCGCTGGAAGAGTGGGCGAACTCATGGCTGGTCAAAATAAACGAGGAGAAAACCACATGCACAATATTCTCGCTTTCATTAAAACCCCAAAGTACCAAATTCAGTCTAAATGGCAAAATTCTGCAGCCAAACGACAACTCAACCTATCTGGGAGTCACATTTGATCGGCGCATGACATGGAAAAGTCAGATTGAGAGAAACCGAATGAAAGTCAGAGAAAGAATGGCAATCATGAGGAAACTTGCTGGCACAAGCTGGGGAGCAGACGAAGGCATACTATAGAAACTGTATACTGGAATAGTGATACCAGTTCTCGAGTATGGCATTGCGGCATGGACAACAGCAGCGAAGGCGAACTTCGATAAAGTTAACAAACTTCAAAACCAAGCCATGAGAATTATAACAGGTGGCATGAAGTCAACGCCAATTGTAGAACTTGAAAAGATTACAAAACTGCAATCCATGACCGATAGAAGAGACTGCAGAGCCCAGCTGCAGTCAGAGAAACTCCGAAGACTGACTGACCATCCAATGCACCAGAGACTAAACAATTTGGGAAATGGGAAACTAAAGCGGAGAAACTTTGCAGAAATAGCCAAAGCAAAGATGCACGAAGATCCCATAAACGCACTAACAACACCAAAACCCATCACTACTGTACGAAAACCTACCTGGAGGCAGGATATATTTCCAGAGGTGGTAGAAAATATACCAGGTATTGCAAACAAAAACTGCCAGACTGAAAAAGAAAGGAGAGATACTACCCTAAGCTTCATAACGAAAAGCTACCCAAGCATGGACTGGACCCATGCATACACCGACGGTTCTGTAACAAACACTACACAGAACGGAGGGGCAGGAGCATTCCTGAACCTACCAAATGGCAGAAAAATAACACTGTCATTCGCTACTGGTAAGTACACAAGCAATTTCAGAGCGGAGGCAGAGGCACTGAGGGCGGCAGTGGAAGAAATGGTGACACACAGTGAAAATGAGAGCCATATAGTCCTGCTGACAGATGCTCTCGCCGTAGTCACAGCGCTAAAAAGCCAGAAAAACACTGAGCTTAATGACTTAAGAGCAGCACTCTGCAAACTGTGCCAGCAGTCCGCACCAAAAAGGGTAGTGGTACAGTGGGTTCCGTCACACTGCAACATCCAAGGCAACGAGGAGGCAGACAGACTGGCAAAAGAAGGTGCAAGACTACCACAAACAGATACCAGTATGACGTACGAAGAGTCAAAACGGCTTATCAAAGCCAGATACATGACCAAATGGGAAACTGAACATACTGGTTACACCAAAAACGATGCCTATTACCAGTTGAACCGAAGAGAGCAGGTCGTTGTCTTCAGACTTCGCACTGGCCACAATAGACTGTGGTACCACCTATTCAACAAATTGAAGATAGGTGGTACCGACGAATGCCAGTGCGGTACCGGTAAAATGACCGCTGAACATCTGCTGCAGAACTGCCCGACATACGAGGATCAGAGAGAGCAGATGTGGCCATTACCAGTGGAACTGCAAGACAAGCTCTATGGCAGTGGCGAGAGCCTCAGGATGACCGCCGCTTTTTTCGAAAAAATAATGGTTACTGTCTGACTGCGTACGATAAAGAAGAAGAAGGACCGATAGGTGCAAATATCGCAGTCAAGCTGTAAACTAAGACCCTGCAGGAATCCCAGCTGTAGTGTACCAGCTCTAACCTCCTTCTGGAGCGAGGCAATACAGAATGAATGTATTTGTAAGCTGTATCACAACATTGTTAGAATACTCGAAACTAGAACATGACGCGGTAGCCTATTTCAACAACGAGTTTTGTAAGATCCCTGACATTTAACAAGTGAGGAATCGAACAGCTTCACTGTCCATATTATACATTTCGTAAAAAATGCGACTAAGTAAGGTAATGCGTGGAAGCAACCTCAGAATGGAAAACAATTTGTGACAGAAGTTACGCCTGCAAGAGCACATACATATATCAAGGTCAGAAGACGACCAGCTGTGTGATACCCCCACTGCCCATGCTCCTACTGATGGGAAATGGAAGGATGAATATAAGACTCTGAAATGAGAAAGGAACTCAAGTTTCATCGATCTCCATATCACGTGCTAGCTATTGGTAAAAAGCAAAGATAAGCGCCGTCATTTGATTGGATGTGACGTGGTCAAGTTTGTTAATACATTTTTTGAAATGAGAGTTCTGTCAGATCCGTACCGGTAAGTATATTTTTTATACACGCAATATAAGATACAACAACGTACACAAGATTGGCTCAAATATCTTCTTCAGCTTAAACAATACGGGGAACAAAAGAATTTGACCGAAATTCTTTTAGAATGATTCCTTTAATAAAAAATAAATCGTGCTCAGCATAGAGCAGTGATTAGTGACACGGCTCACAATCCAACCATGCACATGTTCGGGCTGAAGAAAGTAGTACCTTATGAGAAGTAGACCCATTTAAAAGTTGGGTGCACTGGGATGTATAGTGCTAAACGCATTACAAGAAAAGCTGTCTTTAGAAAACAAGGCGAACGATAAATCAAAACACTCTAAACATGAGGTGATAATTGACACGTGACAAAGAGCTGATATCCGATACAAGACAATAAAGTAATATCTGATACATGACAGGGGTGATATCTGATACATCACAATAAGGTGATATTTAGTGCATGACAATGAGGTGATATTTGATATATAAGTTGTATGAAGGATCGACATTTATGTTTTTCTTTTGTATGTAACGATTCGATTATAAATGATGAATGTGTATATTCACTCAAATTTACGCCATTGATCTTTAGCACCATCGTAGTTATTGACTTCACAGCATAGCTAGCCAGCAATAACAGCCACTTGTGATTCAGTTTCCTTCGATCAATCAACTTGTACATTCTTTCTGTTGTGTGTCTTGTAGCAAGACGAGCACACTACTCTGCAGTTGTTGACCAATCTAGTATCACGCTTTGTCAGATATTATAGTGGTTGTCTTATAGCAGAACCAACTGTCCCCACTAAACTACCATTGCTTGTTATCAAACTGTATCCTTCATTAGTTCTAAAACATATTTAAGTAATGGCTCAGTGACTGCACTAGTACACAAACAACACGACATCTGCGTTACGGCTTCGTTGGGGACAATGAACAAACTAAAACAACTAACAAAGCACTACAAAAACACAAGACATCTAAGTTCACAGTAACACCTGGATATTGCAGGAGAGTGGAAGACACTTTGCCAGTTAAGAAATAGAGTGGACCAAACAAGAAATGGTCAATATGATCAGCCAGTGACAAAAATAACCAAACACAGACGAAAACATGAACAAATCCCAAAGTATAAAACACAAAACAAAACAAAAACTAATAAATATCAAGACACACACATACACACAGATGTGGTAGAAAATTTAGAAATATTTAAACAATTTAAAAATATAAAATATATACACATTATACAGAAATAGGTAATTGGAATTATGAATAAATAATTACACTTACTAGGTGTGTTCAAAAAGTATCCGACTTTTGGGCCAGAAAAATACTACAAGTTTCTAACCTGGAGGTTTGAAACTGTTATCCCCTTGAAAGTACTATTCTTGGGACTCCAAACACTTCTCCCAGCGGTCCCACCATTGTTGGAAGCACCTCAAGAAGGACTTTGGGTAAAGAGTATAGCTGGGTCATCACATTTCACATAATGGCGTCTTGTGAATAAAATCGGGTCCCTTTCAGCAGAATTTTCAGTTTGAGGAACAGCCATCAATCTCAAAGAGGCATGTTGGGAGAAAAGGGAGTCTGTTGAACCAGAGGAATATTGTGTTTGGCCAAGAAAGTATCATTCACATGCGAAGAATGGGCGGATGCATTGTTATGATGGAGCTGCCAAGTTCCAGTTGTCCACAGGTCCGGTAGTGGATGGAGCTGCCAAGTTCCCGTTGTCCACAGGTCCGGTAGTGGATGGAGCTGCCAAGTTCCCGTTGTCCACAGGTCCGGTAGTGGATGGAGCTGCCAAGTTCCCGTTGTCCACAGGTCCGGTAGTGGATGGAGCTGCCAAGTTCCCGTTGTCCACAGGTCCGGTAGTGGATGGAGCTGCCAAGTTCCCGTTGTCCACAGGTCCGGTAGTGGATGGAGCTGCCAAGTTCCCGTTGTCCACAGGTCCGGTAGCGGATGGAGCTGCCAAGTTCCCGTTGTCCACAGGTCCGGTAGTGGATGGAGCTGCCAAGTTCCCGTTGTCCACAGGTCCGGTAGTGGATGGAGCTGCCAAGTTCCCGTTGTCCACATGTCCGGTTGTTTGGGACGTAGAACATCACGAAGGCGAGGGATGAGCCCTAGGTAGCACTGCTTGATAATGGTTTTACCTTGTGATGCGTACTCGTGATTCACAACCTCACGGGAGTCAAAGAAAACGGTCAACGTGACATTGACATTGCTCGGGATGATTAATGCCTCCGCTGTGACCACTACAGCTTGGTTTCCGGGTCGTACCCATCAATCAGCGACTCATCACCACTTGGATATTGTCTAGATTTTGGCAACATTTGATGCAGCCCTGCTGATCAATTCTTTCCACCATTTCATGGTTAATCAAAGCCCGGTAGGTGCTCTCCACACTCAACACTGAAAGACTGATGCCAGCGACTGACTCGGAAAAAAAATCAATCACGGATGCACATGAAGGTCTTCAATACCTCCTCCGGGAAGGACAACACCCATGCTTCATCTGGTTCCGGGAAAAAAAAAAATTAAGGTTGGAGTCTTTTTGAACACATCTCGTATAAATATTTGTACAGAGAAAAGGAAATAAAAGATAGCTTTAGAGTGGAATAAGATGGGAAGCCTTTGGAAAAGTATGAATTGTATTCAAACAATGGGAGTTGAGGTATTACACAAGGAAAATCAAACGGTTATCAGGCTCAAACAAGTGCCGATCATCGGATAAGCATGGGCCATATGCCGGTGACTCTTAAATCTACCTTGCCTTGATGTCCAGGAATATGAAGTGACTGGCGACAGGAAACTGGGAATTATTGGAAATCCATTGATCGAAGCATGCATATATTTCAATGCCACTCTGTCCGATGCATTTCATGTTGCAGTGGTTGCAAATAATAGTGTAGATAAGATTACGTGACTTTCAGGCAAAACCCTCAGTTATCTTAAAAACAGAACGTTGGAAGGACTACGTTTATATTTCTGCAAGGCGAGGTGCGCGATGGTCCATTAGACAAGTTTATTAGCCTGCTTCTAACTAACATTTCACGCAGGTTTCTATCACGTCAGTTGACCATCAGAGAAAGCTTAGGAAATACCACCCGTGTGAAGTATTTGTATGCAGGTCAGAGAAATGGCGGAACAAGATCTCACGGAAATAGTAAGTGCTATGATGCAAAGTTTGACACAGTAAGTTGGTTGATGGTGGGAAATGTTGAGCGGGCCCGTACGAGAGAAGCATAGCGACGTTAACGGAAACAGAAAACCTTCTCGTAGAACTTTTGGAGAAAACCATCTACTGGAACTTATGGAGAAAACCTTCTACTGGAACTTATGGAGAAAACCTTCTCTTGGAACTTATGGAGAAAACCATCTCCTGGAACTTATGGAGAAAACCTTCTCCTGGAACTTATGGAGAAAACCTTCTCTTGGAACTTATGGAGAAAACCATCTCCTGGAACTTATGGAGAAAATCTTCTCCTGGAACTTATGGAGAAAACCTTCTCTTGGAACTTATGGAGAAAACCATCTCCTGGAACTTATGGAGAAAACCTTCTCGTAGAACTTATGGAGAAAACCATCTCGTAGAACTTATGGAGAAAACCACCTCGTAGAACTTATGGAGAAAACCTTCTCTTGGAACTTATGGAGAAAACCTTCTCTTGGAACTTATGGAGAAAACCATCTCGTGGAACTTATGGAGAAAACCTTCTCTTGGAACTTATGGAGAAAACCATCTCGTAGAACTTATGGAGAAAACCATCTCGTAGAACGTATGGAGAAAACCTTCTCTTGGAACTTAGGAGAAAACCATCTCGTAGAACGTATGGAGAAAACTTTCTTCCTGGCACAGGGCGACGAAAGCGTAGCGGCTGAGGAAAAGGGAGTGAATCCCAGCACGATTGACCGTCACGAGAGTGTAGTTTTTGTTGTTGTTGTCTTGGTGCTGTAATTGAGTCATTGCCTATATAATATATATATTTGTCATGAAACAGTATCTGAGTGGCTACATATATGTTTTTAATACGGTGCGGTCACTGAACCACAACCTAAATATTTTTGTCCTAGTCCGGTCACTGAACCCCAACCTAAATGTTTTTGTCCTAGTCCGGTCAATGAATCCCAACCTAAACGTTTTTGTCCTAGTCCGGTCACTGAACCCCAACCTAAATATTTTTGTCCTAGTCCGGTCACTGAACCCCAACCTAAATGTTTTTGTCCTAGTCCGGTCACTGAACCCCAACCTAAATATTTTTGTCCTAATCCGGTCACTGAACCACAACCTAAATGTTTTTGTCCTAGTCCGGTCACTGAACCCCAACCTAAATGTTTTTATCAAATGGTGACCTTCAGCACCGCTGCAGGCTTCATCTGTTTATTCCATTAGTTCAAGTGATTATTTTATGACAAACAAAACTGACTGTTCCGCCGTAGCTGTACATATCTATGATCAAACTCTATTGTTTCTTAGTTCTAATTGTTGTTTTATAAGAGACTAACCGTCCCTACTACCTGTCTATGATCAAACTAAATTGTTTGTTAGTTCAAGTTTGTGTTTGATAAGAGAATTAACTTTCCCTACTAACTTATATTTGTTCAAACTCTGTTATTCGTTAGTTCCGGTTGTGGTTTGATAAGAGAACTAACTGTCCATACTAACCTTTTATTAATCAAACTCTGTTATTCGTTAGTTCTGGTAGTTGTTTTGTAAGAGAATAACCATCCCTACAACCTGTCTTTGGTCAAACGTTATAATTAATAAATTCAATTGATTATATTATAGAGGATTTAAAGGAGCGAAGAGCAACCATGGTCAGGTGAACTATACTGTTCAAGATCTCACTTCAGATCAAATAGAGCTTCTCGAAATCGGCTGTGTCGCTGACGTGGTAGGGATCGACAATGTAACCCCATGGTAGTGAACTTACTAAGAAGCCTCGCATTGCACGACATCCAAGAGCATCAAGGTTCATCTTATCAAGTACATCTCGGGATGTAAGAAGAGCCGCTGTAACCTGCTACCAATGAAACTTTAGCAATTCAGCACGACTAGCTTCCGACATAAGCAACAACAATAACAGAACTGTTGCCACTAACCTGTCTTATATCAAACTCTATTATTCATGAGAACTACTGGCTGTTTTATTGTAGAACTGACAGTTCCAACTGCAGCTGATGTGTCTAGTATCAAACTTTGCCATTCATTATTTTGCAGACCCCATATCCAACCATTGCGTGCCCCAGCCAGCACTCACACTTCACGCGCGTTCCCCTTCCCAGAAGAGTCTCGGATTCACCGCGAGTTTTCGCAACTTGTTGCTCGCCTTATCATGTTTCAAGACTAGTTTATTCGGGCTAAATCGCTTTTACAATCAGTCAGCCAAATGTATTTTTATTTACTTTCTAATTTACTGAAGAGAAACTCTCAAAACAACTAGCACTATTTAGCACGTGTATTTATAATTTAAGAAACCAGTGTCATGTGTTATATTTTTTGCTAATAAATACAACAAAATTACTGTAGTTATGCTTTCTGTGACTTGTCATTTTTTGAGTTTTAGAAGGGAAACAACTAAATCCGTGCCCTTGTTCAGATTATTTAAAACAACTGTAGTCGGCTTCCAACAATAACGAAGCTTTGTTGAGTATAAAATAATTGTCGTTCTGTAGAAGCGATTGGACACAGATGTTGGACATATAGTCCTAATCTTAGGAAACATACACAAGGTAAAAACGATATTTATTTCTCATAAATTTATTGTGACATGTTACGGAATGAAGTGAACTGATTGTGACATTATTTAGATTTGCTTGTGGATTCTGAAGTGACGTTTTTTCTGTGTGGGTTAGAGAAGGCCGGTGGCGAGGTTTTTTTTAAAATTCCTCAGTCGGCTGACGCACTGTCTGTCAAACATTCCCTTGCTTCAGTTGGGCGAGGCTAGACATTTGTTTAGTTTCTTTAGGAATGTGATACAATAGAAATTAACACAAAGAAGTGTGGGTAGGTTTTACTGAATTATCGTATTCCCATGTGTACATCTAGAGTCCCTTCCTGGTGAGGAAAGATCAGTACCACTGCATCTTATGATACATGTCCTCACACCAGACAAGTTTTCCCTGGAACTGGCAACCTGAATCTACATTAGCAAGTGAACGTGCATGCACTCATGCAGAATAAGTCAAAGAGCCCATTGATAGCGCTCGCTCTAAGATCCTACTGAAGTGTAAAAATACATAGTATAAGATGCATTATTAGACGACATTGTTGTTATATACAGAACAGAGTGTTTTATTGTCAAGTGTGGATACCAAGATCATAGTTCGAGGGGTTGAAAAGTTGTTAAAGTCGATATGCTTTCTTTTAGGTGATGTCACCAGTTCATACCCTATTCTCTTTGCCTTCTCTAAATGTAAATCTAATATTCATTTACAACTGGGTATATTGGAGCCCAGAGAGACAGAGAGCGAGCTCTGTCACTTTGCCACCAGAAACACGCGCTCCAACCACTCTGCCACTAGGACACTAAAGTGGGACTAACGCTTGTCTAAAATGAAGCGTTCTATTACAAAGTCTGTTGTAGTTTCTGTTTGTTAGAGCGCTTTGTATTGAGCTTCGTATTGTCATTTTTTAGTTCTTAGTCGACCTGTACTTTTACAGGGGCAGATGCTCTTGGGCAGGTCCCAGCTCTGGTGTGAGCTAGAGGTAGCCAGGAGAAGGGTTTTCTACTTAGCGGGCTAGGCTTGGGCAGCTTAATACTTCTAATACTCCGCTGCGTTGGACACGCGCTTACAGAGGGTAGTTAATAGACTCAAACACTAGAAAAGTAGACCTGAAGCCTATTAGGCACCATCTATGCTGCTCCAAACAAACCACATAACCATGGCCGGTGTTATGCCATGTCACACAGTTACTCGCCTCTTACGACATCTCTCTGTGAGGCAGTGGCGCTATTCTTGGCCTTGTCAAACACAAAGAACCCGGCTGACCAAGAGTCTTGGTATTGTTAGTTAATGTAGTTAATGAGCGTAAAAGAAACTGAAAATACATAATTCCCTTTACGGTTCAGTCAGTCGCTCCTTGAAGTTTTATTTGTTCAGCTTAAATAGATGGACAGCATTAATCAATGTGTGCATTAAAGAGTTCATAAACGGAATACTTTATATGTAAATTACAAAATACTAATAGAAGAAACTTACAAAATACTAATAGAAGAAACTTACAAGCCCATTAGTTTGTTAAGGGGATTAAAATATGACAATACACACATACATTTTTATGATTATTGTCCATGCGGAACCGTTGTTTTCTGGGAAATTCGAAACATGTTTTTAAAATCCGATTTTAAATGTTTGAAATTGTTCAAAAATGTAAGCGTAAATGATTGTGCTGAAATATTGCAATTGTCGAATCCGTAAATGATTGTGCTGAAATAATGAAATTATCGAATCCGTAAATAGTTGTGCTGAAATAATGCAATTGTCGAATCCGTAAATATTTGTACTAAAAAATGCAATTGTCGAGACCGGAAATGTTTTTACTGAAATATTGCAATTGTCGAACCCGTAAATAGTTGTGCTGAAATTTTGCAATAGTCGAATCCGTAAATAGTTGTGCTGAAATAATGCAATTGTCGAATCCGTAAATAGTTGTGCTGAAATAATGCAATTGTCGAATCCGTAACCATCGTTGTTACTGCGGCAACCTCCAATTGTGACTACATAAACATGTTTGTCGCGAGACTCTTGCGAATGCTATTTTGCTGTAAGTGAATGGTTCCATATTTCATGATTCCTGGTGACAAGATCCACACAACAATATTTTGTTATCATGAACATTTCCACTTTGCGGTTTCAATTTAGCTAAGCTAAGTTTGATCTTGCTGTCTGATAAGATGTCATACTTTTTCCATGTTTATGTTTTAATGTTTGCCTGTCCTACAAGTGTACATCATATTTGCCGCGGAATACTTGCAAATTGTTATTGTTCGTTGAAACAATTAGCCACCAAATAATCGCAATTTAAACAAATAAACTGCCACACAATATATTGTCAACCAAGATGACAACTTGAAAAATAAAAAGAGTCCGTGCAAATATTAAGGAAAAATGTTAGTCTACAAGAAGCCAGAACAGGTTAATGTAGAGGATTGTTTCAAAACAGTCAAATTAACAGCAGAGAATGAAAGATGGTTTCAAAAAAAGGACAGAGCACCAGATGATAAAATAATTGTTGACACCCTTTTCCTTCAAGCCGCCCCAGAGAGACTGTCGGTTGAACACACAATTGTACAGAGGGATGAATGCGCAGTGGAACAGGAAGATTGTCTGTCATTTGCAAATGTTGTATTTACCCGTTAGGGAAATCTGCAGCATCTTTCTCACTCTCGCTCTCTCTCTATCTGTATCTCTGTCTTTCTCTCTCGCTCAATCTTCGCTTTGACTGTACGTAAACTCTCTTAATTCTTCTCCTTTTCGCTATACATTCTGGCATGCACATGTCAAAGTGTGTTTAATAAGAAACGGGTGAAGTTAACCATATAAAAGACACATGGTGTTAAAGACTTCATTGTAACTTTCTCTGAAATGAGGAGATCAGTCCTCTTTCTGTCTGCCGTGCATTCCATAACAATAAGTTAAGTCAAGTCCCAACTGACAACTGAGTAGAACGCATCGTGTTGATATCGATAAATTACCCCAGAGAAGCAAGCGTTCTAGCCACTAATATTCCTCAGACTCTTTGATTGTTTTTATGTACCTCTAATGCGTATCTCATCAAACGAATATTTATATGTACCTCTTGTGTGTATCTATCTCATCAAACAAATGTTTCTATGTATATCTTGCGTGTATCTCTTCAAACGAATGTTTCTATGTATCCCTTGTGTGTATCTCATCAAACGAATGTTTCTTTGTATCACTTGTGTGTATCCATTCAAATGTATGCGTGCATCACTTGTGTGTATCTCATCAATTGTCTCTCTACGTGAACTACGAAAAGTGTACCTGATGCTAGTTTCAGTAGTCTGTTACTTGTACACATTGCTAGTCCATCCTCTCATGTGCCTCACTTCTCTCGGACCTGACTTGATTGGAAGCTCCGCAGTCTTTTATTGTCAGTAATAGTATGTACCTACAGTAGTTTTATTTGCCGCCATATTTTACTATTACTCGTCTTTAATAACATGCTTTTACTTCATTCTATTGATGACAATTGCTAATCATTCGCTGGAGAAACAAAATTACTGTCGCCGAATTTTTTTCTCGCAACAAAATAAGCGGACTTAAATGGTGAAGACAGGCTATAATTTAACATTGATTTTTTTAAAATGAATAAATCTATAGAAGAAATGTAGTCATTAAGCAATGTTGTTTTGTTTGTCCATGTCAAGAAAAATTATTCAACCTTATATAAAGTCTCATTTAGGTGGTTCCCAGGTAGATGAGAATCGAATCACTGTAACCTACCAGGCATATTTAAAAAGTGACTCAAATGGGGCGGGAGTGGGGCCTGGCAGCCTTATCGTGTAAAACTATTATCTACTCGCACCACCTCTGCGTGCACACACATAAACACATACCAACTCTGAGGGTACGCACATAAACACATACCAACGCTGCATGCATGCAGATAAGCACATACCAATTATGTGTGTAAGCACGGAAAGTCTATCATACAGTATACATGTCCGAGGTGGCGGACAGCTGCAGTAGTGGATTTATGTTTCACATGGGGCATCGAGCAATCCAGACATCCCTATTTTACGACATCCCTATTTTACACCTAATGATATTCATTAGTTGATTTAATATACGAGGAACAGTCATTAAGTAACAGGAATTTTATTATAAAGTGCATAAAAGAGTATGTACAACGGAAAATATGATTTCAGAACAGAAAATGTCTCTTTAGTAAAACTCCATGAAGCTTGTGTGAAGTAAAAAGTGGAGTGTAACAATGTTCGGTTTATGCTACCCATTTTGTTCTTGATATATATATATATATATATATATATATATATATATATATATATATATATATATATATATATATTGGCCATTGATATCGGATCAATGATTGCAAAATTCGCTGATGACATAAAACTATGCAGTTATGTCTCATCTAAAGCAGAAGTGGGTATATTGAACTCAGATTTAGATAAAATTCGAGAATGGTCTGCGAGCTGGCAAAGAGAGTTTAATGTAGATAAATGTACATCCATCCACATTGTTAAATAACATATGGAATATAATTGCAGAATGGGCGAGAACAATATTGGAAATATAGAAAAGAAAGGGACCTAGGAGTTAAAATAGATCATTCATACAGGTAAGGTGAGTGAGCAAGCCCAGGTAGCAGTGAAAGAGGCAAATGCAATGTTAGGTATGATAAAAAGAAATATTAAACATAGGAGCAAAGAAGTGATTGTCAAACTGCATAACACATTAGTTAAACCTTGATTGTAGTACTGTGTACGGGTATGGAGTCCTTACCGTAGAAGAGTAACGGGGGCAGGGACAATTAATGCATTCAAGAATAGATTTGATGCGCACTATTTTTAGAACAAGGAAATATAAATGAAACTGGTTGTATACAAACTCTGTAGAGTCGTCTAAACCAGTATAAAGACGTTACGTTTAGTTAATTGTGACGATTGAGTAGTATGCGCATTTGCAATAAAGCGTACAACATGGCCGCCACAACTGTCGACTTGCACGGTGGAAGAGCAACCGGACTTTATTCGTGTTTTGTGGTCACAATGTGTGAAATCTTCTAAAAATCTACAAAAGAATGAAGGTTCAGTATGAGACAGTTGTTTGAGTCAGAGGAGAGACTAGTGACATCAGACGAGCCACTATTGAGGAAAATGCGTACATTTGAACATGAGTCACGACGCGTCGCACACAATTGTCAATGAAGATCTCGGTTATAGGAAAGTGTATAGCAAATGGGTCCGAAGTCAGCTGACAGCGTGATGATGGAGGCGGTGCAACATTTGTCAAAGGTCACACAAGAAGACATTTTTTTCTCGATTGAATTCCACAAGCTAGTTGATTACAAAGTGGTGCCAGGCAACGGGACTGTGTCGAAGATTAAGACATATTTTCTTGTTCGTACTCTTGTGAAAATGTTATTATACTCGTAAGTACATCTCTTTCGAAAAAATGTTTCTGCTTATTAACTACATATTGATTCTGAATTGTTAGTATCAATGAAAAGAATGTAGACGTGCTGAAGCCAAATACAGAACAGTAAAAGATGTAATCTATCATTAACATGAACCAATAAAACGGTCAGGCAAAGTACAAAAGGGGTTACATGTTCTGA